>CABFWB010001525.1:125441-155114 GCA_902151455.1 Timema bartmani
AAGATGAGACTAAAGCCCCCCCCGCCCCACCCATTTTTTTTTGCGTGTCCACCTGTAAATATGATTATAAAATATATTAGAAAACAAACGTAAGGTGTACACTTTAAAATATTGTACTGATGTGATGATTTTATCACACTCTCAACATAGAACGTATTATTTTTCTCTTATACTCCTACGCTTTTAAATACTATAAACGGATTGTTATAGGAAATAAAAACAGCAAATATAGTTTTTTTTAAATACATTTATGATATTTTGAATATTATTATTGCAGAAAGTAAAAATTGTTTCGAAGAATTCTCTAATATTCCTGAAATTCCCCATTTTCACTCATAAAAATAAAGACACTTGCTTTGTAGTTAGATAATAAATGAATCCTTGATATACTTATATAGGTACGGTTGTATAAAGGGTGACCCTATGTGGTTGCCTAGGATGCAAAACTCCTAATGGCACATTCCAACAAAATAAATTTGTGTAGTGTTTCAAAACCGTTGCATCTTACTACCCGTTTATGGAATAATTACGCTAATGGTCTGGAGGATTAATATGGTTATATTTAGAGTAAGTGTACCTGCATTTGCGTGAAGGAAGAGTGGATAACCATTTATGAAAATACAACCTAAGTACTCCCAACGGAGATCGAACCCCAATCTCCCCGTCTTCTGTAGTATAGTCTAATGTGAAAGTAGCACCTTAGACCATGCGGCCACAGAAGCGAGTTAGCTGCACATTATTAAAATAAACATTTATAATTATGTATATATACATATGGTAATAATAATAATAATAATAATAATAATAATAATAATAATAATAAAGAAATGTTTCCAATATAAAGCTGTATAAATCAGTATGTTTGGAAAAAATCCAAGGATATAAATTACCTATACATAATATTAGTTGTATTTCAATATTATTTCACATTAAATAATGTTTTTTGATGATGCACGTACGCCTACATACTTTCAGATCTATGAAATAAAACCACTTTCTATATGATTTCTAAAAAATATAAATTTGCTTTTGTTCTCACAACACAAAATATACACCCCAACTACCGTAGAAGGGTAGGTAAAGTCTGTTCACCGTGGGAATTGTTTTCTGAAAGGCCTTTTTCCCTACCAAAAAGCTATTATATAGTAGGATATTGGCAGGAAAAAAGACCTTTCAAAGAGTAATTCCTACCGTGAATGGAGTATAAAAGAGCCAGTAGAAGTTACCAGATGTACTCTCATGTATCTATTCGCCAAACCATTTGATCTGCAAGAACATATTGATTTGTTGTCACGTTTGGCCGTCAAAGCATCAACAAACAATTTGTTTTTAATCATGTTTTATTTAAACCATTTTTGTATATAATGCTAGCTGTCATTTACCACCACTCCTATTATGAATGAACTCTAATAAATAAATTGAATTAGGAAAAGTTTATGTTCTATAAATATCATTGTAATGCAGTATACTTTGTGGATAAGACTGGAACTATCAAAGGTTTTACACAGAGAGATGAAAACCTATAAAAAGAGTAGTTACACTAATTAAATTATTTTAGTTAAATATTGACATATTGCTTTGATGTTAACTTCAAGGACCTGACATTTTTAGTTAATTCTTAGAACCGGTTTAATTAAAACTTATACTTTTTGAGAGCATGTATTTTAACTTTATCTGTGTACGTGGTAGTTATGTTATCTTTCTTAACACGAATTAAAATAGATATGCCACTAAACTTTTTAGGGTGGAGTATTTATAATAGTAGTAAAATTATAACATATAAAAAATTATTTGCGTCTTAAGACACACATCCGGGCTATACACGTTATAATTACGGTAATGAGGTAATAGGGATGAGAAAGCGGTAATTTGCCTGCAGGAGAATGAAAAGTTTAGGATATATATTTATATATTCTCTGAATATCCTGCCGAGATTAGAACCCAAACTACCAGTCACTGGATATGCATGACAAATCGCCCCGTGCCCATCGATAAGAGTCACCACCATATTATCCATTCGATCATTTTACATAATCTTACAAACTTTATCATATTCACTTCAAATATTATTATAAAAAAACATGTTTTGAGTAAACTACCCTTAAGTATGTGTTCCTCATAAAAACAAACACATTATCTTGTTAATCCCAGTGATCACACTTTATATAATAAATCTAAAACCATATTGTTAAAATACGTTTGAAGAAATTTAAATAAAGTGTTAACTATCCTAAAATTATTTATTATTTATAAAAAATAAAGAAGTATTCTTATTTATCATGAGAAACTATTCCCAGATTCCCATTTTTAATTGATCTTTGACATGTTTAAAAAAAATTAATAACTTTCACTTGGAAAAGATCCAGAAACGTAGTTAACCTACTGTGACGTGATATACATGGTATCCCACGCTATAAAATATAGTACCTTCAGGACGCTAGGCTTACAGTAATACTAGAATTCCAGTGACGAGGAGGCTGAAGTTTTAGCTTGGACTAGGTGCGTTGGGGGTAGTTAGTCATCTGTAATTTATATGTGTTTTTACATTCTCTCTCCACTCTGATGCAGGTGATCTTCCTCTACCTAACCTCTCATTACTAGCCCTATAAATTTAATGTTAAGGAAACAAATCCTAATATTATAGTTAATATAAATTTTAGACGTATTGGCTGGCACATTGACTAAAAATGTTAGAGCGCCCAGTCCGGTTAAACGGTCAGTTCAGGGTTCAAACACCAGCATAATATGCAGAGCATAGATTCTATTGAATGTTTTCCCACTCACCTTCACACAGATACAGGTACTTCTAGTGTCTACCTTCCCCAGCCCTACCAAATTAGTGTCGATAGTCCTGACGAATATTAAGGTGCGGTGCAAAAAAGAAAAACTAATCGTGCTAAATATTGAAGAAAATTCTGGGAGCTCAAGATGAGTCAGAAGACAAAGAGCATTTGCGGTCTAAGTTCACTGGCAAAAGAAACGAACCTGTCGTAAGACAGAAAACCTAATAAATAATAATAATAATAATAAAATGAAACCTGGCCAATAAATAAAGGTATTTATGGTTTCAGAAATAATTTGATTGGCACTCAATCTAAAAAGCAAATCCTTTGCAAATTATTGAAACAAACGTCATAGATGCGTATACATGTATATATGTATATATATAATTATCTCTAATAAAATCTTTTTTAGAATAATTATTGGTCATGTGTTTTTATAAGTACGTTCAACATAAAGGTTGTTAATAATTTAATCTAAGTAATATGGATTAGGGAAGAGAAAGAAAGTAACTAGGAGGATATGTTACATGGATAACATGGACAGGGCCTAGAAAAGGCCACATTACGAAACTGATGTCTTATACCACGTGGCACTGCATTAAACACCTTTAACTTAGTAACCAACATTAAATACAAAAAAAACATAAGATTAGATACCATTGAATAGGATTAAATAAGGCACAAATTATAAGTCGCCATCTGAGTTCCAACAAAAGCCTTGTAAATTGTAAATACATCTAGTTCTAATATAATTATATGCCTTGACTAAATAATAAGACATATATTTAAAGTCAACTGTGGACATATTTTAATCAAATATTTTGACAAACTGGAAATAATATTTACATGTATGGTATCTAATAAAAAAAAGTTCGTATCATAGTTGGACCAACTAAAGACTTCGGAATAAAACAAGACATGTTTCAATTAATATATAATACAAATAGAAAGTAGAGTAAGAAAAACTGTACTCCTGTTATTTGTTATGTCAGTCATTCAAGTAAACAGAGAGTTTATTTCTTTTTCTCATTTTTTGTTTGACAAGAAAGAATGCTTTTCGTTTAGGCGAAATGGCAAGAAAGGAGGAGGTCGCATTAGCATTGTGATGCGTGTGACCCCCTTTCTGGGATGAGGAAGCTTTTCTTCCATGGGTATCAATTCCTAGAAAGCTGCTCCAAGGCGCAAAGGGCTCGCACAAAGCCCGTCTCACCCCCTTTCCCCGTTGTATCCATCCCAACAAAGCTC
The DNA here is from genome assembly GCA_902151455.1 of Timema bartmani. NCBI lineage: Eukaryota > Metazoa > Arthropoda > Insecta > Phasmatodea > Timematidae > Timema > Timema bartmani. The sequence goes on from CABFWB010001525.1 coordinate 129,470, forward strand.
TTCCCTGGCATGAGTCAAGCAGACAGGCATAGTGAAGCAGCCCTTGTCAATAGAGTTTTACTTCAGAGTAACAAGCGTTTGACTTTTACACAAGCTCGCACGGTCGACCTATAGTGGAATCGTGGTAGAAAGGTGGTTTTAGAGCATATACAAAAAAAAGTGTTTGCCCTCAATTGTGAAGAAATTGTAACTTAAGGTACAGTGTTTAGCTGTTGATGACAATCGTGGGAACGCATGAAGCGCCAATGTGGTATAATTTTAAAGTTTCAAAGTGTTATAGTTGTCAAACATTGTGGTAACAGAAGTGATTTCACCTCATTTCCTTTAACCGCTCTTTAAAAATATTATATTTAACGTTCTTCGACAAAATTATCGATTATTTATATATTAGTAATAATATTATTAATTTTTCATTTGATTCATCAAATCTAAAGTATTAATACATTTTTTAAATCTTTGCATCGCATTAAAACAATCATCTCATTATTAAAATTTTATTTTCTTCAAGACCAATTATCTCGTAGTATATTAATTATATTTCGCGGTTCCACCGTAAACGGTCGTGTATTCTACTCTGCAATTAAATCGATATATTATAGTAAAAGTACGAACAAGGATTGCCATGGTACATTGGCACATGCCACCGATCGCCAACTATGATTGGCCCACGCGACTCCCGCGCTTGCCACTAACCTAACTGACACAAAGTAGAATGCTGAACTCTTATGGGAAAAATAAATCTGTTGAGACATTTTCATTCATTACTCAAAATTATGCCATGGTGTTGTGCTTTAGGATGTAACACACAACAAAAGAAAGACGCAAGATTTCATTTAATATCTTCTGGACCAAAAAATGATAAAAAGAAAAGAGTTTGTCTTAATCGAATACTAAGATTGAACTCATCATTAGTTTATAAATCTTGCGATTTGTTTGCTGCAACTCTCTGCTATTTTCTATCCAAGGCTAAATTTTGTACATCTTTGTACCATATTCAACCCACATCACCCGCTATCTGATTCATGCGTTCCAGTCTAGGTCTCTATCTTGAATTTGTCCCTTTCGCATCTATAATTATCTTCTTCAAACTATCATGGCTCAAAATATGGCCTAGCATTTTAACTATTATTTGTTGTATACCTTTCAAAAGTTTACTTTCATCATTTGCTTTTATTAGCAACTTCTGTAGGCCTATTTGATATTATCTTCATCTATAATATCTTCAACATTATTCTATACCACCACATTTCAAATGCTTCTAATCTTGTCCTATTGGCTGCGTCAATGGCCCATGTTTCACATCTGTAAAACGCAACCCTCCGTTGTTTGAAATAGTAGCTGAGAAAAAAACTTGCTGCTTTGTCATTTAAGTTATATTTGATTTTAATTTATGTTTAGTTTAGGCCATTCTTGGTGTTTATTTTTATTTTTTGTCATGATAAGACATCAACAAATCGGTATTAGATTTAATTAGCTTGTCCCAGAACGTCTAAAGTAAAACAAAAATCGCATGCTATAAAATAAATATTTACAATAATTAAAATGATTGCTTTTACAATGATAAAGACTTGTTCCTTGGCTTGTTACTTTTTTTAATGTTGCGACCTACTACTCATTTGGAGTGTTCGCTTATGCTCCAATTACTATAATCTGTTAGCGATTAGGAAGGTTGAATTTAGAGGATGTCATTTTAGGGAAAAACACCTTCGGTACACCTGACCGGGATCAAATATCAATCTCCCCGTCATCGCCAGTCTAGTCTATTGCGAAGGTGACGCCTTAGGCCATAAGGTAACCGAAGCGATTCTATGTTCAATTTACTTGTAGACTTAAAATAAATTATTCGATATCACATCAAACAGTTTAAAAATACAACATTTTTTCATAACACTGGTCCCGAAAAGGTATTCAAGTTTGTTTTTTCTTGCTAAAGATTGTATTTCCTGCTTTATCATTGATCTTATTACTAAATATATTACAGAAAAGAAAACTGTGACAAGTCAAGACTGTACTTTTTACAATGTCATTGATCACGACAGTGTATTTAAGGGTTTTTGTAAAGACTATACGTATTATATTATTGTACTGACATGGATATAATCGGTCAAAAGTGATAGTGATTTGTCTTATGAATATATGAAAGTAGATTAATATATTTTGGAACTGTCAAATAACTATCTCCCTTCCACCACTTTATTATTGTCAAAATTGATGCAATAGAAGGCACTTATGCTATATTGATGGACGGGGGAAAATAATTAATTAATAATAATTATAGTTACTAACCCCACAGCTATCAGAAATCATTGTATAAAGAAAGTTTGATATTAAGATATCATTGATAAAATTTTACTATTACTAATTATGTGTACGTCTACATACTAGAAAACTGTGTTTGTTACGTAAAGAACTGCAATACATAAGCAAAATAAATATGATTTTTATAGATTATTTAAGACTATACTGGCAATTTTTATGAGTGTAATAAAAGACTTTAAATTAAATGTGTTTAATTTACACAGTACGTCCTCTTCGACAAGCTTTATAAATGCCCGCATCACTCTCTTAAAATAAAATACAATACTATTTCAACCAAGTCTCAAATTCAAATGTAAATTAAGCAAGACTACACCCAAATTCAATTCAATTAAGAGTTGGGAGTTTTAGGTATTAAGTACTTCTACACACTGAATTTAATATTCTAGTCACTTCATAATTCATACAAAATTGTAGAGCTGTTACCCCTATTCACATACCAATGCCTCACTTTTCAAGGCTTACTATGAAAATTTTCTTCTCCCTCCTTTTCTTCCTACTTTATGCATAAACGAATTACGTCTGAAATATAATCTCTCTCGTTCTTACACCTCTCTATAGAACGAAAACGTAGCCATGTTTTGAAGTGAATGGCAACTCTTGCGAATAACGCTCTAGCCAAGCTCTTTAGATCTTTAGTTATATACTTCTCAAGAGTAGCTACCCGCGTTCTAGTCTGAAAGTTTTAGGTCCTCTCAGTAGTAAATCTACTTCGTCCCCATCCTACCCCTTCCTACATCCACCACCCCCCTCCTCCTCTTGGCAAGCAAACGCCATTCATCTTCATATCTAGATCCTAGCTTGCACGGCCAATAAAATAAAGACCTCATCCAATCTTGAGAAAACAAGCCCTCTCTACAATGTACCTGTATATAAATAGCCAAGTGACGCAGCCTTATTACTAAATGTTTTAGTTAAAGTCAACGTAAACAAGCTTCTATTTCGAACGAAATTGGTTATTTTTACCAGAGCAGTACAAAAATGAAGGTAAATTCTTTAAAAAAAAGTTTAACAATACTTTTTTTATAAAGCAGTAGTATACATAGCAAACATTAAATACTTTCAAATATGATTCAGTGGCCGCATGGTCTAAGGCTTCACTCTTGCAATAAGCCAGACTGTCATTGACAGCGATTTAGGGGTTCGATTACCGGTCAAGTGTAAAGAGGGTGTTTAAGCCCAAATGTTTTTCAACGCTCCCTTCACACGAATGCGAGTACATTTAATCTAAATTCAACCTTCCTCATAATTATCTCACTAGCGTTATTACTACGAATGCGTATGACATGAATAGGTAGTAGAGCCTGATGCTTGAAAAAAATTCAAAATTAATTTTCTACTAGGATTTGTTTTATTCATTCAGGGACTCCATATGTAGAACTTAAAAATAAATATGTGAAACAATGTTTTTCTAATTATTTTTATGTCTATCACTAGAGTTAATAACATATTTATCTAACGAATAGGTATTGGAGGGGTAATAAGAAAGACCACGGTGAATATGAAATAATATCAAATATCACCCCCAGTGTCCACAGAACCGCATCAACGATGACTTAAAATTTGGGGTGGATATAAAAGATTTACAATCTCAAGAATATTATCAAAGAATGATTTTCAAAAAATGGAATTCATAACTTTTAAAAGCACCAAAGTTCTAATTTTTATTAGATTTCATTTTAACGTAAAATGTGTTGTTTATTTTAAATTATTATATTTTATCATCAAAATCTCGAGTTCGAATTTTTTGACGATCACCATACTTTCTCTACCTGTAAGATAGAGAGAAAGTAAATATATTGGTGCACTAATTTTTCAAAAACTTAAAATATTTTTTTTAAATATTATAACTATTTGATTATAGTTGGTTATTTCGGGGGTGTTTGACATGATAATTAGCCCTGTGTACTTAGTTTTGGGTAAAAGTTCGAGAAAGGGTCATTTACTGAGGAATGGTTTTGGAAAATTTGAGTTATTTTTAAAATGGATATAATGATTTTGCTTAAAATGTGTATCTGGGGAGAGTGTGACAGAACCATGACGAAATAAAGCTGTATACTTGTTTTGGGGGGACAATTTGGTTACGGTAGTTAGTTTACTGTTGACTTATTTAGATTGAATATTAAAAAAAATGGCCTTAGTAATTTGGTTCAAAATTGGTATCGGAAGACTATTTTACAAGTCCATAATAAAAAAATCTTTATCAATCTAAAACAAATTAATTTAAGGGTAGTTTAGTTATAACAACTTAAATAAAATTCGAGTATTTTGGATATTGACCTTTAAGATTAAATTAAAAATGTGAAAATGTGAATTTTTTCATGATAAATAAGAATGTTTTTAATTTTACAAGTGACAATTAATTCTAGGGTAGTTTACAAATAATTTATTTTTGAAAAAATTAACTTTCTTAGATATATTTCAAAAATTAATTTAAAAGTTATATATAGAGAGTGATCACTGGGGTTAAAAAGAATGTGTGTTTTTTATGAGATAACTTATTTAAGGTTTATTAACTAAAAAAAACTATTTTTGGAGATTTTGTTCAAAGCTATGATACACAATATTAGAAAGTTTGCGCGATTGTGTCGTGCCATTTATTTTAGAGTTTGAATTAAAACAGTTTTTTTAGTATGTTGGATTTACAATAATATACAAAATGAAAAAACGCCGATAAAATCTTACACAAGCTATAAAATAAACTCTGATATTTTATAAATATATATATATAAATTAATATTACCTCAACTTTTGAAAATGGAGGGGAGAATTAAATCAAACTTATTTATCAGGTGCATAAAACTCTTAAAATCTCCGGACTACTGAGTATTTGTATGTCAAGAACAACCTCATTGAGCTTACCTGGTTGTTGTAACAACTTGACATATTATTACTTACAGTGGTAATTGGACAGCAACAATATTTGTGGGGAAAACATGAATCACACATAAAAAAACACTTTAACATTAATAGGGTTAATGTATGAGGATGGAAATGAAATAAAATAAAAAATTTATATCATTTGTTGGATCATTCATATAAATTTTGGTTATAAAACATCACCTGCCTGTGGAACTCCGATAACTACAGTTCTAAATTAACATAAATATAATTGAAATGTAAATTATAAATATATATAAAATTTTAAATCAGGAAATAATATTCACTTATAGTGTTAAGAAATACTTTTTTTAAACTTATTAAATCCAAATAGAGAAAATATTTATTTTTTCCAAGTAAACCAAACTTTATAATGCACCTTATTATTGAAATTAAAAATTATATATATTTATACTTGATAAATTAAGAATAAACTATTAAAAGTCTTAAAATGGCTGAAATCATGACAATGAATGTTGACAAAAGTGAAATAATTAAAAATATAAACTTGTTAATATCATTACGTAGAGAAATAATTTTGATGCTGGCATGTTCTTGGATGGCTTTAAATGGGTGGTATTCATCTCTGATAAAAATAAAATCGTCTAACCATTGAGTGGGCTTTCTGATGAAAATAAATCTTGTGGAAAATTATTGAAAAATGAAAATCTTCATAATAAATTAATACTTAAAATAATTCCTCACAAAACATTCTCAGTTCAATTTGAGATCCAGTGCTAACTGTTGACACATTAAGTTTCGACTTTAATATCATTCTGATAATATTTACTCTTGTTATAAAATTCACAGCTGTAGTTTAATGACATCTTTAAAACGACGCTAGGAAAAAGAGAAAAGTTATCAAAATTCGAATTGGACTAGCTCACTTCCACTGTAAACAATTCAAAAACTTCTCATACTGAAGTTGAACAGGTGATCTCTTAGACAACTTCCAAAAATCTCAATTTAAACTTATTACATTATAATGGAAATTTAAGAAATAATAATGTAAAAGCAAAAATATTCTGAACATGTAATAGAATCGATATAAGATAGTAACTTTTATTTTAAAATTGACAAATCACGAAATTCGAAGCTTGCGGCGTTTAAATGTCAACAAGATTCCCTCTCTCTTGTTTGGTATGTATCTTCTCTCTCACAGGCTAGTTCTCCTGATCACTACTAGGGGCGCCAACTTGAACACAATAGAGACAATGGCCTCCGTACGTGAAACACTTTGTTAATTAATACTGTCCATCTCGATGAAAATGTAAAGGAATAAGGCTAAACTCCCAAGTGTACAATATATACCTCCAATTGTTTATTTATATATTTCCATGTACTCTTAAATTCGTAAAACGTTCAGATATTATATTTATTATTATTATTAGCACCTCGTCTTATTACCCGTTCGGGTTATACGCACTTACGCTAATGTGAAATGGTAGGGTGATTGTGAGAAGAAATGGAGGACCTACAGTTTAACGTGGGATCCGAACCACGGTGGAGGCCTGGCATTCCTCACATTCACAAGTTGTGATTAATACACGTCTTGTCAGAGGTGAAGGAAGGGTTCGGCAATCAGATAAATCTGTGCCGGGACCGAGGATTGAACCCCGGACCCAAGCACAGAAGTCTGACACCTTACCCCTAGACCACCAGGTCACCTAGATGTTATATTTGATTATATAAAATAAAACGTAATAGAAATTCAGAATTCTTGGATAAATTTCTTGTATGTGTATAATATTAACATTTAAAAATACTAGAAAGCTATTAAACAACCAGGGATAAGGTCTGTTATGTAAAAATTTTAACTCAACATTGAATTTAAAACTAAAAAAGTAAAATTAAGTACAGTGGAAACAGAATTACCATTTTTAATTGATATATTGAGGAGTGCGAACTGAATATCAACACAATACACCTAAAGACTCGACAAAAACTCGTTATATAAATATTTGAAGCGAGAAATAACCACCGACATTACATACCTCTCTCTCCCTTTATAGAGTTGACCTATATAAACATACTTTTATTTGACTTGACTTTTTTAGAATTCACAACAGAATGTATAATGTATTCGACCGTAAGAGAGAGCTACATATGTTTGTCTATATGGTCGTTGGGGATGTTACATATCTCGTATTGCTAGTGACAAGTCTAGCCATAGTTTCAGACCAAAGATTTTATACAAAAAGACTTCCACGTGTAAATCAATCGAGTTCTGATCCTGGAAACAATTAATTTAGTCCCAATATTTCATTCTTTTCCCAATATGGCTTACACCAGTTACATATTTTTTATGTTTATTTCTTATTGGTCGACAATTAAGGTGGGAGTGTGGGGAACGCAATTAAAGTGCAATGTTTTGCAATTTTTATATAATTTTTTTATAAAAATAAATAAAATATTGATTTAATAAAAACATTGAGTTTAATTTTCTTCGTATAGTGATGTCAATAGTTGGTGAATATCTTTTAAGGGTGTTCTGGAATTTGATGACAACTTTTTCTCTTAATTTAAAAATGTTTCTCATCTAATGCCACTACGCTCATGACAGATATTCATGTGAAGAAAATTAAATCATACGTTTTTACTGAAGCAATATTTGATTTATTTTGTACAAACAATGTTTTTCTATAAAAACTGCAAACACACCGACTTAGCTCGCGTTCCCTACATCCCCGCCTTAAAGCCTCCAACCTATATCTGCTAAGTTAACCTGATTCTACAACATTTAATATTTGACGTGAATTTGTAGACAAGCGCACTAAACGTAAAACTAGACTAGTCTAATTTGTTAGTGACGGAAAAATCGAGGTTCAAACTCCTGCTGAGTATACTGAGGTTGTTTCCTTACTAAAAGCTTTTCCGCTTTTCCTACTCAAAATTTTCGAGTACATTTCCCCTAAATTATTTACTACGCATCCCTACCCCAATCAGTCTAGTTAAATAAAGATAGCCTGGCTGGTTTAGTTAGAAATGGTGCAAAATAGAGTTAGTGTTTAACGTCATTTACAATCATTACTAAAATATATATTTGTTTGGTTTATAAACTGTGTGTTAAGCTAGTTTATTTATAATAATAAATAATACTTGGATTTATAATTGTTAGATTTAATGGATATATATTATCAAAATAAGGAATTAATAGCTTTAAACAATAGTGGATAAATTAGAGAATGCCTGGCAAAGTACACAATAAATAACGTGAAATAATTGCAATAAATACAGTATAAACTTGACTGATATAAGATTATTATAGGTTTAGTTAATGGCCATAGGATCTTCAAAATAGAGTTAATATCAATATAAATTTAATAAATAATGAATATATATATACCTAGAAATATATACAGTAAAATGACCAATTTTTTTAATCTAAAATGGATAAAGAAACATGTGAAAGTTAGAAAAAAAATTATTTTAAATGTATAAGTGACATACTTGAAATGATTATAGTAAGAAAAAATGCAAATATAATTTAATAGGCTCATGTAGCGAGCTAAATGAACCCATAAAATGTGTTAAATTAACAGACAAATATAATAAATGTTTAGAAAATTGATGGTAAATTCAAGTATATGACAAGAGAATATGTTAAAATACGGGAATGTTATAGAAAACCTTGAAAATAAAATACGTAGCTAACATTTTGTTTAACCCAGCAGTGGTCATAGCCTCAAATAATTCCTCCATTCCACACAATTTCGTTCACATTAGTTATTTACCATTTTATAAGTCTATTGACCATTTTATGTAAAAATGACCACAGCAAACTGTTATAATCTTCACAGCTATTTTTTGGCACTGTGTGATTATCGTATAGTTCTCACTGACGTGATTTAAATCATCTGGATTGCTATACGTTGGGACAACCATAATAAGTGATCGTAAATTCAGAAACAGTTTCTTGATGTCATTAATATTAGAGTGACGTTATACAAACAACTAAAACTGTTCTACGTTGATACAAAGACGATATGTACATTAATGTGAACTTTAAGAGCAAAGGAATACTACACAAACATATTGTGCAACACGTATTGCTACTCATCCGAGTTGTCCGTATTTAATTAGTATGATGGTAAAGGTGGTAAAAAGATTAAATGTAGAGGAGATGCATCAGCGTTTGCAAAAAGAAGAAACAGAAACCATTTAGGAAAAAACACACTCATTACATATTGTTGGGATTCAAAATTAAAATTCACTGTCATCGACCAACCCATACAAGACGAACTTAAAAGTTTAGTTTGCGTTTCAACCCCTGCAGGTAAAACATTAACGTTACCATTGATTCCATCACTGACACATATCTTATATTGTAAAAAATATAATTGTGAATTTCAAAATAAACAAAATCAACACAAATAATTGTTAAAACTATATTTTTCTTGCTTTCTTGTTGGTCAGATTAAGTTTTACTTGACTTAAGAAAACATTTATTTAGTCTGATTTTCGCATTCCTAAAGTGAGTCTCAACACTTCACACTCTTTAGTTACCAAAGGTTAAGCTGTTATGTTTACACGATTTCCGGTTCTTTTATATAATATAATGTTCTTCTAGGAAAAATACCAATAACGTTCTACAGACCCTTGAATAAAAAGAAACAAGGCAAAGCGGTGAGAAAAATAAACTTCAGCTACATTGGAGCTGAAGCCAGAAGTGATGTAATATTTTTTTACTTCTCTTTTTCCATACTTCTTAAAGTATATCTCGTTGTAAATCGAACTTTTTCTTTTTGTCTGTACAGAAGTGAGATTGAGACCACGGTTTGGTTGTCCAAAGGGGGGAGGGATAAAAAGAACTAGGGGGGTGTCAGAGTGAGGGGAGCATGATTTATTTCAGTGGAGTTGAAAAACAAAAGAATAATGCATGATCTGTGGAAAAACTTATGAAAATACATGTTTTAGAAATTTGCTTGGGCTTACACAACTTCAAATACAATATTGTAGAATATACGTGTTTTCTTTTTAGATTTGTTTTATTTCCATTGCTGATATAGGCCTATATAATATATATTATATATGTTTTATATTTATTAAATATATTTATTATGGGTGTGCGAAATCTGGATAGTGTCTAGATTAGCCGGGAGATGTCAGCATTATCCAAGTGCAATGGATAAAGTCAGAAATAGAAAGTAGTTTATCTCATTTACGACCTAATCCGGATAATCTCGACACTAGCCATCAAAACTTGTAAAACATTGAATACTATTTTTAAAACTAAGCAAGTTTCAATACGGATTATATTTTGAAATGTTATTTCAATCTGGGACCTGACATTGGATCGTGGCAATGTACTAACATTAAAAATGCCAATTTTGATGCTTTATTTTCCACTCACCCAACTAACTAGATCAAATTAACTACACTAACCTAGCCTAAACTCACCCAACCTAACCTATCATAGCCTAATCTAACCTAGATAACCTAACCTCAAAGCTAGAATTTGGCAGTACCCAAGTGCTGCTGAATAATGTCAAGATTATCCGGATAGACTTCGAAATATAATATTCAGCCACATCTCATTCAACATTATTCGGGTAATTTGGATAATGTCAACATAATTCAGATAATGTTGACTTTATCCAATTTCAGACTTTACCCGTAGAATATATAATGTTTTAAATTATTAAGTTTAACACAAAGTTTGATTAATGGCTTCATTTTAAAGGGTAGGTATGAAGAGAGTAGTTTAGAAGAAGTGCACCCTCATTAGTGTGAAGAAATGATGAGACAGTCACCGCAATAAATCACATATTCAAGGTCAACGCCCAGTTAATACAACCGAGAAACGAGCAAATCATATTCCCCTTACTGATACTCTATTCTATTGCGGGACTGACACCTTAGACCATGCACGTCAAGTTTGTGGCCCAAACCATTATTATGTGGGTCCACTTTTTTAAAAAGAATGTTTGATATTAACTGCACAAGTTTCTAGGAAAAAATTAAGGGTTATTTCTATAGTTTAATAGTTTTCTTATATTTTTGTATTAGAAAGGTACTAAGTCAAAGCTATTTTTTTACTTAAATTATAAAAAATATTGCATTCTATTAGTACGACCAACTCAGTGTTTCAAATTTTCCCTATGGCCCTTAAGGGCAATCGTGCAATATGTACATTTTTAATGGATCAAATGATTTCCAAATGAGTAAATATGATAAAAATTACCCCCTTCAAGAAATCCTTTTCCCTTTAAAACACCGAAATATATTTGCACATTTTTCATTCGAGTTGGAGCCTTCTTAAAGGTAAGATCTATGTCACTCCTCATTACAAAAAGAGCAGTATGTTAAGAAATATATACTTGAGCCAATTTTATACAAGTTGTTCTTGAAAACGTCGTCTGTATTTCTCGTTCACAGGCGAGCAAGGTTTCCAAGCCACAATTTCAATATTACAGGACATTCGCGAAACTTGTGAGATTATTTAACTTGAAACTGTAAACAAAATACGATTGGGAGGAGTGTTTTTTTACTAATTGTTTAGAAAGCTAATAACAGATATATGCTTTATTCTAGCGACCAAATGAATTCATAAATTAAAATATAATAAGTTTATTTCTAAAGTTAATATATTATAGGTTTAACTGTGGAACGTGTAAATATTTCAATACGATCGCTTGAATACTTTTTAGACAGTTAAATATTTAATATTACACATAAAAATTATATTTTTAAATAGTAGTTTGCTATTTATTTATATACGTGTTAAGATTTTAAATTTATTTCTAATTTATGGTGGGATAAGCAAGTATATAAAGAAATTCAAAACAAACTACTACTTAAAAATGTAATTTAAATATGTGATAGTCTAAAACGTATTCAGGCGATCGTATTGAAATATGTACACGTTCATCTATAGAAAGTTAAGTCAAATATAAAACATCAAACACAGCCAATAGATTCGGAAACATTTATAAATCTTATTCAATAGTTAAAACAGCTTTTAAAAGTAAGCTAAGACAGAATATAGAAATAATATTGTTTTAAAATAAAACATAATTAGAACTAGTCATGTTGAGAAAAAAAAATTTTTTCTCTATAATGTTTCGATGCATTATTCGCCTTAAGGAAGTGCACGATGAATACCACACATAAAAATCTATAGATTAAATACTTGGGAACAATTATATATTTTCCTGGGATCCACATCTTAAGACTCGTTCCACACTTTCATAGTTTACACTAGTGGGGTGGGAATGAGGAAGGTAGTGTTTTAGCGGAAACGTTCACGCATTTGATTGAAAAGATAGATAATTGATGGAAAAAAACATTTATTATATCCTCCAAGATTAGAGCATTAACCTTCACATCAGATGCAAACTAGACAAAACCATAATGACGTCAAATTCTCTGTTATTAGTAGTGCAGTTACAGTATAATGCTCTGTCAAATTCAACATTTTAGGTGAATAAATATTTAGTTGATATCAACTTAGGGATTATTAAAGGTGAATCCAAACAGTTTCGAATGGAAAGTTATATTATTGGATGTAAATCCGCATTAGCAACATTATATATATATAAAGTGATATTATTTAATATATATATAAGCATTGTGTCATATGATTTCAACATTATATATCTATTTATAAATTCCCATTATATTCCTGATGTTTACTTATTACCGACCATTAAAGATTAAGAACAAGTAAACTTCTAACTTCAAACCATACATTTAAGTAGATAATTTCTAATCATCTATTCAATGATGATTTAACGTTTAATTTAACTAAATTCATAATAATACCTAGCATCGATCCAACAAACTATGCATAACAAAATCGACTAGTATCTAAGAGTAATAAATACCCCAAATAAAACTATTAAAAAGTCGAGGTGAATTAAACATCAGTAGAAGAAAACAGATGCTATCGATAGAAAAATCATACATCTTTCTTCCACAAACAAACTTTTTATCGAGTTTGATTCTTTCCACCACCAGTTCAGTTTGGTGGCGAACGTTCAACGTTGTACCTCAGTGTTTTAATATTACTTTTTTGCTGTTGTTTTAGGTGTTGAACAGAAGTAATGCTTCAAAACATGTTGACTGTGGAACTAAAAATTACTGTTCATGCAGTCACAGACACATGCTACAATGTCAACTCTGGAAACAAAGTAGTAACACATTTAGCTTGAGCAACGTTAAAAAAACAACAACCTTTTTTTACTGTAATACGGTACGCATAAAAGGCTAGTGGGTAAGGTAGAAATAATTCATTATTTCAGCTCGTTTAAGCGCATGAATACACCTGTATGTTCCACACCGTTTAGCAAATATTGCAAGATATTAAATATACTTTAATTTTTGATAGGTTAATACATTTTTTATAAAACTATAATTCAAAGTTAATGTGTTAGTAAGTCACAACATGACCGGTGAGTAATGACTTAAACTATAGAATTTAATAAAATAAATAAGACAAAGTAGAATTTTAAGAAAGTGTCTAGAGATTTAAATATGAATTACAATGATTTTATTAAAAATTAACCAAAACGCATCTAATATAGATTAAAATATTAGCCTCTTATATAAAAGGCAAGAACTAGGCTCTTTAGGTACTCTTTAAGTTGTAATTCCGCACGTTGCATACAAAACAGTATAACATATTTTGTAATCCCATGAGTAGCAGTATAATGGTTGATTTGCTCAATAATCGGCACCATTGTAATATGCAGCATTAATAATTTATATTTAATATAACTAACCATTTGCTGCTCTTAAATTTTACATTTTATTTCAATATGTGTGATCAATAAGTAAATATATAGATAGTTTAATTAATGTTTTTAATTTTATATATATATCCATAGTTTGTACTTTAAAAACATTACATATATTTTATAATAATTTCACACATATCTTATGTTTAAATATAAATTATCAAATACTTTCCTACGCTTTAAACAACCAAAATTTACTTAACATTTATAAAATAAAATGACTTGAATGCCAATTTGATTCGAAAACCATCTTTGAGCCATCTTAAAGCGGCCACCTCGATCGGCAAAAATGTATAAATCGCTATCAGGCCACACGGCTTGAAGTACAATGATCTGTGTTGTTTTCAGGGACTACTTCCCTAGTCCATCTGAGATTATACTCCCCTTAGCCCTTACCCTACAACCACCCACTTCATTGGCCACAATGTCTAAGGCACTAATCTTGCTAAAGACTAGACTGCCGATGACGGGGATATGGAGTTTCGATTCCGGTCTGGTGTCATTAGGGTATTTTTACCCTAAATGCTTCCTCACTCTTTCTCCACGCAAATGCGAATACACTCTCTATAAATTCAACCTTCCTCGTTCCTAACCCATTAGAGTAATTAGTACATAAGAGTGTAACCCGAATGGGTAGTAAGTCGAAGTGCTAAACAAATTTTAAAAAGAGGGGAAAGAAAAGTACGAAACTTTTTATCTCAAGGTAAAGATAAAAGTAAATCTCGCTGCTAGTTCTCAAATTAATTAAAATTTTCTGTTTTGATTCTGTAAAAAAAAACTGTATTTTTTAGAAGAAGGCTAAATATAGAGCCCTTTATCATCAAGCCTAGTTTTATAGCCCCACAAATATGTTAAAAAAAATAGTGGAAAATGAGCTAATCTCACATTTTCACACTTTTTTCCTACTAATAAAACTCCAAATACTTCGTCGTTAAAGAAAAAGAGCGCTGTTGGAATCTTTCAACTTTATTTTGGCGTTAGCTATATTTTGAAATATCGCATTTTAAAATTAAATATTTAGCTAGAGCTGAACATCTGCGCAGTAATTTATCGATTACCGAGGTGGCCTCCTTTATATAAATTATATAACAAATTATTTGTATGGCATATAATATATAAGAAAAATTAAACGACTAATCTTCAAAAGGGAACCTTAATATATAATTATTCACTAAAGTTTTCATTTCACAATAAGAAAACAAACAAATAAAGAATTGTAATATGATTTTAGTTTGGATTTGTTAGAAGATGGTAGGGTTGTGAAAGAGGGGTTGGTTCGAGGGGATGAGGGAAACACCCCCGGAGAATGCCTTAATGATCTTGTTCTCCCCCTCAAATGAAGTGTAAGCGTGAAAGGACCACTGCTATGACTCCCCCACTTTAAGTTTTCAAATTCGTCCTAACTTACCCCACAAGGCTGCTTCCTACTTCTATTACTTGCCGGTTTTGATAGTTAATTAATCTCTTACATTTGATAAAAACATGTAACTAACAAAGGGTTTTGTATTTTCTTGGTGAGAAAAAACAATTATAGTTTAATAAACACGTAAGGAACCAATATATATTATAACTTATATAGTCTTTATTTTACTAATTGGTAAATAAGATAAATGATAACATTCGAAACAAAAAAAAAATTTGAAGAGCGTTTTTCTAAATTATTCATTTGACAACGGCGAAATTTGGATCAGTATGATAGTTTTTCAATACAAAATAGCTTCGTTTGCAATTTTGTTTCATATATACTTTTATACATCCACCTTGTCAGCCGTGTTGTCTAACGTGCTACTTTCGCTGTAGAATTTACTGCCGATGACAGGGCGATCGAGGTTCGAATCTCGGCCGGTGTACTGAGGTGTTTTCTATATGGTTTTTCATTCTCCCTCCATACAACAAATTCGGGTTCACTTTCTCCTACAAATATAGCCTCCATAATCCCTAAAACCATTAGCGGAGTTAGTACACAAGCGTATAATCCTAACGGGTAGAAGACGCGATGTTCTAAAATACTGTTATAGTATGTATATATATATATATATACGAGTATATATATGTATATATATATATATATATACGAGTATATATATATATGATAAAACTGTTTTACTGGTCTCAATTTCACTTTTATCTAATGAGAACCCAAAAAAACTACGCTACGATGGGAGGTTTAGTTCGACCTGTAATACCTATAAAAGTTAGATTATATTCGTATGATGAGACGGTCACTTATAAGCTGGCTAAATTTTACTTCTGTACCACCAACAGAATTCTGTACTTAATAGGGACAGTGTTTTAAAAAGTTAAGTAAGATATTTTGTAAATAATGTGAAGATACATTTATATATTTTTAAATTACACGTTTAGTAAATTAATGAATTTAAATAAATCCATGGTGACGTCAGAAAGTAAAATAAAAAAATTTCCTTTGTTGCGTATATTTTCAACCTAAAGACGACACTATAGGTGAAAGTAAAATACAAAATTATAACTATACGATTGTTTCTAATCTGAATAGAGGGTAAACAAATCTTTTTTTCATAAATATCTCTGACCAATTATCTCACTCCCGGAAAAATATAATAAATTCATATATTTTAAATCTAAAAATGCACTGTCAATATGTCTAATGGAATAAATAGGTGCGGGATGAGAATAGCACACAATAAAATACAAATGACGTAATTAATACCAAGCACACACATACAGAAAATGTGCTTTGTGATAAAAACGGAAGTGGATCTTTATGACGGAAGTGGACGTAAAAGCAAGCAGCATGCAGCAGTAACAATCAACAGTGAGGTTGGTTTTTCTGCTGCGGTGGATTCGAAAACACACTCTTCCTCTATGAAATGTTGATGAAGCTACGAGTGCTGGTTTACTTTCAGTTCGTCTACTGTTTTGTTGTACTCCCTATTCTCTTTCCGCTTTGAAAACGCAGGGGATTAGGGGTGAAAGCATTGCCACTTAATGTGTGTATTATAAGGGAAAGTAACGTGTCTTCCAGTTGTTAGGGAAAGCTTGTCCGATTTCATATCTTAGATCTTGCGATACTTGTATGGTAGGGACATACTTTTATATTGCCTCTTTTTAATTTAAATACTCCTCTCCTTAGTGACAGGACCGTTAAAAATAAACAATACCATTACTAGGGGGGGGGGGGAATTACACCACACAACATTAACTCTAAGTCATAACAAAAATACTACACATTTGTTAGTCTTCTAACTACTACTAACTGCTACTTTATAAAATAAATGTTACGACATAGTTGTGGACACTTTTTCAAACAGCCTCTTTTAGTGTGACACAAATTTTTCAAAAATGGGTTTTCAATAAGCCACCCAAAAATAAATATAAATTGTTATTCATCATGTAAAACCAGCTTCAAATATCAATTTTCTTCACAAAATGTTAGAGCCATTTTCTATCGAGTACAAATTTCCAAAAATATGTCTTCAATAAATAACACTTGGGTTATTTTTAATTTAAAGGAAAAACCAGTAGTGATTTATTTATCATGTTAAACTCATGTATTTAGGTATTTAACGAGTACTTTCTGAACCAACTGATTAAATCAGCACAAGAGAATTTCTATCAGTGAAAGCGAAGGGGCCTACCAATTTTGCCGGGAAAGGTATTTTAACACATTTTTCAGGGTTCTTTTACATGCCACAATCGACATGGGATCGAGGAATTTCCTTCCGAAGGAAGTTGTGTTAAGTATTTTAATCGTTCAAGAAAAATCCATCGACCTTGGCTGGGTTTAAACCCATGAACATCGGGCAAGCACTTTACCCCAAAACCATCAAGCTCAACTATTAATAATTAAATATAGATATTTAATTAAAATCACGATTTGCCTTTCTCTTAATGTGTTAACATACACCATCCAAATATTATGTTTGAACCAAATACATCGACTGAAGCCTCAGGTACATATAGAAACAAACAAAGACAGAATTGTAAAATTCACTTTTTGAGTTATGGGGTACATAAAACGTTAAAATCCATCATAGTGTCGAGGTTAACATTTTTAACGATTTTATTATCAACTTTGTAATGATGATATGATGATTATCGATGTTTGCTCAGAGCCCTACGTCTTTTAAGGGCGGCCCTGTTCACAACAATTAAGAGTTCTACTAATTTCAATGTTAACCGACCTCGTGGTATGGTGGTCAGAGCCTCTGAAGGCTGGCCTAGATATCCTGGGTTCAATTATAGACTGGTACTGGGGTATTTTTCTCGAAAGGGGTCACCAGGATTTGGTTAGTTAAGCATAAGTAAGCCTCAATGGCTTTACCCAGTTATATTCACTACCATCATCCAATCACCTCATATCGACATAGAAAGAGCCTCCACGGAAAAGATGTACAATTAGTAGGTTCGGGCGTCTCCTGGGGAACGGTACATTAGTTCATGCATATGTGTTTACAATTTTGTTAAAAATTGTAAAAGCTAATTCAAGAAATTGTTTTTAAATCCTATAGTAAAATCCCTTTAGTGTGTTTATTTTAAGAATTCTTAAGTACTATAGGAGTGACTGGAATAAACATAAATACCTTTCTCAAAAAGTAATATTTGAATAGTAAAATATATATATGTATGATGAAATATAAATATTTATGTGGAACAAATATTCAAATAGAATATGATGCAAATATTTATTTATAAGACATAATATACATATATATGATAAAATATACGTTTTTCATAAACAAAGAGATATATTTTCTGATAAAATCCACTAAATTGATTCGTAACCAAGGAATATTCAGGCAAATACACAAACAAAGATGGACAGAAATAAATAATTTCAAGTAACTACTTTTTCTAATTCAAGTGCAATTAAATGATTTTTCCAATTTAAAATCTTAAACGTAGAACGTTATCTATAATACGAATATGTTGTCATATGATAAAGAAGGTAAGTAAACATTGGGAAGAGTCTGATGTTTTATGAAATGTTTTGTGGGTGCAATGTATATGCAAACTTCACGTATATAAAAAAATATTCACAGATGGAGTTTGTTGTAGAGTAATTGTCAAATATGTTAATAACGCACATATTATCTATTCTATTATTTACCCAAAACTTTGTATCGTTCAGTATTAAAACAATCAGTAAGCCTATATTTTTGTGATAAACATTTTTCTGCCTAGTCTAGCTCTTTGAATCCCACACTATCTCATTTAAGGTATAGGCCTAGATGTAGATAAAGCAAGGAAAGGCCAGTGTGTTTGCAGTCTTTTTCAAAGAAAAACCTTTTTGGCAAAAATAAATAAAATATTGCTTCGTTAAATACAAATACCTTAAATTTTCTCACATGGTGTTATCAACAGTTGTTGAATATCTGTCATGATCATAGCGGCATTAAATGACAAACTTTTTATATGGAGATAAAATGTCATTAAATTCTAGAACACCATTGACAGATATTCAATAATTAATGTTGAGATCGCCATGTGAATAAAATTAAACTCTATGGTTGTATTGAAGCAATATTCGATTTATTTTGACCAAAAATTGTTTTTCTGCATAAAATGCAAAAACTATTACCTTTTCTCGCGTCTCCTACACTCCCACATTAAGTTAGGACGGTTTCACTAATGGAATATAAGCCAAGCAGGTCATCCGATCAGACTCAATCCCCTGCTTCCCAAGTCAGAATTAGGAATGGAAAACACCCGCATTTGTGGGTACGTGGGTTAAGGAGTCTAATCTGGTATGCCAATGTCAGAAGTGTCCAAGTTTGAATCTCGTTAAATTGTTTTAAAGGGATATTTCTTAATGGTTTTACACTCTCTCTACACGAAAATACAGGAACATTTTATCTAAAGTCCACCTTAATCATTCTTATACCATGAGTGTAAATATAATGATAGCCCGGATGGGTAGTAAGACTAGGAGCACATACACACACTCACAAAAGAAGGGCAGAACAATACAAACATTCACTTATAGTTTGGTAATATTCATGAAAATATGTTGAAAATAATTTCGGTTATATTTTAGTTCATTTCTCGTATTTAGGATAAGCTAGTCGTCGCCAGAGCGCTCGTTAAACATTTAAATGCCGCACTCTGTTTGCCCTCCTACCGTGGTACGACCAGTCACCATTTAGGGATGATTGCCAAAGGCAACAAGAGGGGTGAAAAATATGGCTGGGTGTGTTATTTATCGCAAACATATGCTAGGGTGCCACGCATATACATGCCATTCTGAAATTGACGGAAACTATTGGGAAGAAGGGGGAAGCAATGAATCATCAAAAATAATGAGTATTCTCGGTTTTAGACCTTACCCGCATTGTACATATTACAATCATGTTTGACATATCCTATACATATTTATATTATTTTCTAAAAAGTTTTGCTTGATTTTGCTAAATTTTTATTTTAAATTATTCCTAAGAAAATTATATGTTTATCAATATTACCTTCATGTGTGAGTAGACAGAGTTTTAGTATCGTGATATTTACATTTTCATGACACGCAAATATTGACCGTTTACAGAAATATATTTTTTACTTTTGACAACCATTACTGTTTCCAGCCTATGTCTGGGTCAATTTTTCATTCAAATCATATATTTTCCACTAATGGCTGGTTAGGCCTGTCGTAGCTTCATATGACATATATTTTCTACTACTTAGATATTTATTTATAATATGTTGCGATGTATTTGGTTTGTGTTTATTGCTTTCAACATCATTATATTTACATAAATGTATGCATGAAATATTATTTAGAACAGACAATTGTTTACATTTTGTCTTAGTAACAGATCAAATGGATCAACTGTCTAACATTATAATCTACGCCTTAGGGTTTTAAGAACTGCCTGATTACAGAAACAAATGTATTACTTTCACCATCCTAACCCCATTCCCCTACGGAACTTCCTACAAGGTGCAATGCAACCCTTAGTGAAGCCAAAATATTATATATATGTATGTATATTTCACTCTAATAACTATATATATATATATATGTATTTAACACTAATGACGATATATATATATATATATATATATTAGAGTGAACCTACCTGCTTCAAAGCTATTAGTTTAAATAATGTACACAATTATATTAAAATCTGTGTTGGAAACGAACGAAAACTGATTTATTCTAGAAAATTCACTTACTGGTACATGACACTGATTTTTATTATATTTGTATTAAACATAATCTAACTACAAGGAAAGTTTTTAAGAAGTACGGTAGAGATTAAAGTAAATGACTTTGATTGGATTAACAATATTTTGTCTTCAAAATTCCATTTATCACAGGTAGTAATTTTTTTTATTAAAAAAGGTAGGGTTTTTGGAAGCTATAGTTTCCTCACATCAGTTGATTATGTGCATTTACAAAATCATATTACCTATAAAAACAAATCTAGAGTTCCTTTTTATTTAGTCAAATACAATATTAAATTCTAGGATTTAAATGTTTATAGACTTGGTTGCTATATTATACTATAGCTGTTCTTACGAATATAAAAGCAAACGCAAGATTAAGCCAATATTTTCGCATATTTTGTGACAATTTTTTTTAAACAAATAAAGTAACGCTAGTGTAAATTTGTTTATTTTAATTTTCTACATATAGCAATTTCAATAATTTTTGAATAATTGTCATGGGGTTTCTGAAATTTGAAAATAGCTTTTTTATCTCCATTATAAAGTTCATAATCGAAATGCCACTTTGTACATAACAATATTCAATAACTGTTTAGATTACTATGTGTAAAAAATTGAAATAAGAGATTATTCTTGAGAAATATTTTATTTATTTCGGCCAAAATATATTATTGCTTTAAAAACCGCAAACATACTGTCCTTCAACTCCAGTTCATTTCCACCCCCACCCCTCTTAAATAAAAATATAAAATAGTGGAGCTAAACAAATAGTTTTATTAAAATATTAAAATTCTGGCTCACTACCTTCAAATTCTCTTGGCTGCTAAAAACTTTCCACCAACTTTTTTCTTCTAGTATTCTTTTGAAAGTCCGGAGCAATGACACATCTCTCGAACGTGGCCCTTAGTTTGAATGCTCTTTATCGACCTTAGGGCCACGATTGCGGAACCCTCTGGAGGGTAGTATCCTTGGGACCGACAAATCACCCCTTATCGTCCCAAATAAAGTGTCAGAAGCTCTTTGCCCCCAATCTCCACATATATCCTCGCTACCTACCCCCCTCACCCCTTTCCTATCCTAACCCTAGAGTAGATTTCCCTTCCTTCCGATGTCATGTACAGGAATGGCACTGCAGTTGCCGAGGGTTGCTGTAAAGCCCCGTTGCACCAGTTTGAGACAAGACTGAAATAGCGTGTATTTAACAATATTTTATCTTTTAAAGTTTCTACAGCCCTATAATAAAAATCGAAATACAATATCTGTTTTATTTTTGTGTTTCTGGGATGAAATCCAAAAATTAGATTTAAAAGTAAGCTTTATTTTTGTTGCAATTTAGTCACATATAACTGAAGTACATTATTTTTAGTTAGTTTGAATATTAAATAAATATAGGCTTTATAATAACAATATCAATATTCAAGTGTAATTATATAGTATAATTATTTATATATCATAAAGTACTATTATACATAATTATATAAAAATATTATATTAAAATATTCTATATATATATATAAATATATACATACACACCTATCAATTAATTTTATATACATGATTATTTACATAATATCCCTATCTATAAAATTATTTACATAATATTTCTATCAATAAAATTATTTCCATAATATTCATATATATAAAATTTATATATAGGTGTGTATGTATGTTTATACATGTATAAATAGTATATATACATATAAAATATATATCATACTTGAATATTAATATTATTTAAGATATATTTATTTTATATTCAAACTAACTTAAAAGCATGTACAATACGTCGAGTATTAAAGTATTAATTATACTCTATTGATGGACATTTGGTAAATTCAAGCATGGCTTATTTTTAGTGTAGTTGCATTAATTATAAGTTAAAGTCAAGTATTTTTAATATATAGAATTTGTAGTTCACAATACATTTTATCTTTAATTTAGTATGAGCCTGCACCAGTGTTTACACGATCTAAGGTGTCAGTCTCGTAATAAATTAAACCCCCAAACACAGGGAGGTTGAGGCTCGAATCTCAACTGGGTTTCCTGGGGGTAATTTTACAAATTTTATATGTCACTCTGGTTCACCCATCTCCTTCCACGCTATTGCTGAAAACTTTCCTCATAGCTACATTATTTATTCCTAGCCCTTATAGTAGGCCGTTAATAGTCATGGTGTCAAAAACCATAATAAAAAATGGCCTAAGAATTACTGAAACTGAATAAAAAATTATAGTTGTACTGTATTATAAATTAGTGTAAGCTTATAAACTATAGATAATATAAATAATGATAGATTTAAGCCTATAATAATATAATACTTTTTTAACATACTAAATAAATATGTATGTATAGAATAATTAACATAAAGCAATACTGTGTAATAGGATACAAATTGCTATCAGAAACTTGGCACTTTTTCAAAATAAACAATGTGTTTACTTTTATTTTATAGCGGCATCCCATTACTCATTTGAGCCATGCGCATTTATATTTAAATTACGTCAATGCGTTAGGGATGACATAGGTTGAATTTGGATATAATATACACGAATGTGCTTAGAGAGAGGATGGGAAACCATTAAGATTATTATTATTATTATTATTATTATTATTATTATTATTATTATTATTATTATTATTATTATTATTATTATTAGCACCGCGCATTACTACCCGTTCGGGTTATACGCACTTACGCTAATGTGCAATGGTAGGGTGATTGTGAGATGAAAGGGAGGACCTACAGTTTAACGTGGGATCCGAACCACGGTAGAGGTCTGGCATTCCTCACATTCACAAGTTGTGATTAATACACATCTTGTCAGATATATTAAGAATAAAACACCTTAGTACACACAACCAGGATTCGATCTGCAGCCACCCTGTCACATAAAAACAAGACTAAATGAGCTGGATATTTATCCCATGCTTCCACCAGAATAGGTATTTATTTATTGTATAGTATTAATAATAATAATTTAAGTATTAGGGTGTATTCACAAATATGGTATTGGTGCTATTATTACTAAACCAAATACATTTCCCTAAAATTATGCTTTAAGTTCAAAATTAAAATGTACAGTATAATTAGCATCAAATGTTAAAATACCTCTAATAATTAATTTAAATATAATTAAGTAATACCCTATTCAGTTGCCGAGTGGTCTAAGGCGTCACTTTCGTGTTAGACTCACCTGCTTATGATGGAGAGATTGAGGTTCGAACCATGGTTAAGTCTAGAAAATGGTTTTTCCTAAATGGCTTCCCACGCAAATTCGGATAGATTACCCCTAAAAATGGATCCTTCTTCATCTCCACCTAGAGTAATTATCATGTGCGTCTAATCTGAACAGGTATTAAAACGCGGTGACAAATAAATAAATCTAAGGTACAAATTTCCAAATAAAGAAGTGATAAAAAAAATTTTGTTTTAAAATAATGCGAAATTAAAATAAACTGTGCTAAAATTTAATATAGACCGGATATATTTCCAAAATGGAGTTGACCTATCCAGCATATTTGTTCAAATATAAAAACTTCGCAATGAAAATTAGAAAATTATGTTATTGGTTTAACTATATTTGGATATTAAAATTTAATAATATTCTAGTAGAATATTATTTGTAAATAAGGTGCTCAGAAAGCTCAAACTGTATTGTATAGAATAACCTCCAGTTTCATATTAGTGAATCTCTTCTACCCCGTTTTTAAATGACTTATTCTAGTTGATGAACTTATCAGAATTTAAATTAGAATCTACATATTTATTGCATGATCGAGTGTCTTGTTCCAAAAAACCTTATCCACAGAGCAATGCATGTATCCTGCTATCCCGTACATCCTGTAGCTAACCATGCGTGAGTCCCTAACATTCCCTTTGCACGCAAAGGAAGGGGAATTTCTTCCCTGAAAAGGTAATGACACGTGGCGTGGTATGAATATGTTAGTTGTTCTATCACGCAAGAGAGGGGTGGTGGATTAGGGGGGGAAGTACTTATATATTAAAAGTATGTAAAAAGATATGTACTAGTCAACTCACACAATTCAATACAATGGAGCCGTGTTGCCAAGCATCAGCTATATTTACTATTTTTAACTAAGGTTCTTTTTTTAACTCTGCATATAGCTCCCATTTGAGTAGTTTATGTACTAATTACGCTATATGCTAGGAATGAGGATGATTGAATTCAAAGGAGGTGTACCCACATTTGCGTGGAAAGATAGTATGAAACCATTTAGGAAAAACCACCCTAAGTTCACCCGACAGAGATTCGAACCTCGATCTCCCCGTCCTCGGCAGTCGGGCTCAGAACGATTAGCGCGTTAGCCAACTACGCCACCGAGGTGGGTTACACCATCGGTAAAGATATTCAAATAGACCGGAGGAGTGGTAAGACGTGGTAAAAATAAATGGTAAGATTTAATCGTATCAAATAGTAGGTGTGTATTATATTATATTATTATATTATTATTATTATTATTATTATTATTGTGCGAAATGCTCCCGTGCATTCTTTGGCCGACAAAGGTTCATTTGGTGCTCTGGCCCTTGCAAAGCAAGGTTTCAT
>CABFWB010001526.1:0-22752 GCA_902151455.1 Timema bartmani
GGCTACGAGGCCAAGGTGTTTCTTGTTAAAGTTTCTGACTCCCTGTACAATCTTGTAACTCCGTATTTAATTACATTTCCAGCTACAACCACCCTTCCCCCACCACCAACGAATTAAAAGCGTTGAGTCGAACAGTTCTATTGTGTGTAGGAGTTTCACTAGTGTTCCGCTCTGGTGGTCGGAAGAAGGAACTAACAGGAATGTCAAAATACTGCTGTTGTAATTGCATTCTCTAATAATCAGTTCTCGTTGTTTAAATGAACGAATGTTGAATTGATGGTAAGTTATTAAACGCGTGCCTGGACCGATCTGTGTTTTTAGTTATAGTTTTTGTTATTATATTATTACGAGTTATGTGATCAATATACCACATTGGTTCTGTATAAAATAGAAAATGCTGCCGTGGTTGATAAATCTGTGCGATGCCTGATACAGCACGAGGTTTCACGGGGCCATGGGACAAGTAGACGTGCTTGCAGCACGTTCTATTTTTTATTTGTAGCCATCAATTCCCCACAACAAGGGGGTGAGGTCCCCCGGTAATGCGCGGTATATCATTTACTAGACATATCTGGGGGCAACAAAAACAACGACTCAATGTATTATTTAGCTTGAAAGCCGTTTGTTGGATTTATACATTGTCATTGGTTGGGGATATGTACAGGTTCATTAAGAGACATCATAAATATGCTATAAATATACATTTAAGAATATAATAGCAGAGGTCATGTTTCGCCCTCGAGTGGTTTAGCCACAGAGCATGATTACTTAGGGGGAACAAGAAATAGGATTATCCAGGAGGAACAAATAATAGGATTATCCAGGGGGAGCAAAGAATAGGATTATCCAAGGGTAACAAAGAATAGGATTATCCAGGAGGAGCAAAGAATGGGATTAGCCAGAGGGAACAAAGGGAGTAGGATTAACCAGGAGTAATTTAATAAATAATGTGAGAATACGTTTAAAAAATACAATTTACATTTTATAGTGATTGAAATTTAATAGAGAGCAAATGTTTAGTTATAAAACTAGAATCACCATTATAACTAATAATTGGACCATCGTGTTTTTTTATACAGGGTTTTGAATTAAAGTAACATTTTCCCAAACATTTCTAAGTATTCAATTTTTCTATTCACTCTTAATAACACATTATCTCAAGAGGTACTAAAAATGATCCCTTAAGGTAAGCGTCCACACGACCGCATCGCACGAATCACACGCATCGGATTTTTATAAATTCTTTACATTATTTTTAATGAGACGGCGTCCACTGGTCCGCACCGCACGCATCGGACATCGGCAATGCCGATGGAATTCCGTGAGGCAGATTAAAAGCCGATGCGTACGATGAGTACGATGCGTGCAATGCAGCCCAGTGCACGCACTCTTCGACATTCGCTCCATTCGTATTCAAACTTCCCAGCTTGATTGTCTCTCTTTGATTTATGGATGGGCAGTAGCCACTTAGCATCCACAGTGACGTTCTTGCATACGGCCCTAGGACAATGATGCTTATTGTTTGGAATTCCGTATGCTCCGAATGCAGTGGACGCAGTCAGAACACTAAATAAATCCGACTTGAGCGATGCTCTTCTTTGGGCCTAAGCTTATAGGATTCCCTGAAGAGCCCATGCTTAAATCTCATCTGGGGATACTAAATTTGCATACATCAGCTGGAACACTAGTGTTTTGTTGTCCAGTAAAATCAGTAGTTCCAAGGCTCTAGTGACACGCTCTTGTTAATCAGATGAAAATAAGACGACAGAAAGAGAAGCAAATCTAAAGTAGTTCTGCAACTGACCATACAATCTTATCACAAAAAGACAGACAGGTTGTTTCATTACCCCCTCCACCTCTCTGGTTTCATGGCTCACCCCTTACCTCGCTCACACCTCAAGCCGATCCAACTCGCCAATAAAACCCTTCAAAACAACCTAAAACAACACCATCTGTTCCCCTTGGAGTGTTACAAAGATGAGAGAAACAGTGGACATTCACATAAACCTGTCTTTACGAGGAGGGGATCCTTGGCGTGAAGAAAGAGAGATAATAAAAACTAAGCACAGAATGAGACGGAACAAAACGAGGGGAAGGAAATGGGAAAAAACTGAATGCAGATGCGATGAGACGGGTGAACTGGGGCGTTAAAGGAGAGGAAAAATAAGAGATTTCATTTTACGTTTATTGATGCGAGGATAGTGATATATTGCGGGAAATATCGTGGGGGATTGAACCACGCATTACATTACCCTGAGTTTCATTACATACTACCCTGAGCTGCATTACTATACTCACATGTTCCCCTATTACGCTCATTGTAAGGCTATCAGGGGTTTGTCCTGTGGTTGAAGGACTTGATGAACAATTCAGAAGAAATTGACCAATTGAGTGTTAGAGATGTAAAACCATTGTTTGGATAAAAATTGATTCAGTGAAGAATTGAATCTTGATCCTTTCTATAGCATTCAAGCACAAGAACGCCGGGGAAAAATGCGATGATATCATCAAATTTGTATAAATAATATTGTATAATATAAATAGTATTTTATATGTATTTGAACTACGTCTCACTAACCGTTCAAGTTGTAGACAATACGGTAATGTTGTAAGTACGAAAAGGTATAATTTTAAATAAAATGTACCAGAATTTGTGTGGAAGGAAAGTGGGGTTAAAAACTCTCAGTACACCTGATTTGGATCCAAAACCCGACCTCCGAATCTTAAGAAAACCATAAGAGTCACTAAAATAACGCCTTTGAACACTTAAGCGAGTAGATACAGCTCGACTATTAAATCAAAAACCCACTTCGTTGGCCACATAGTCTAAGGAGCTACTCTCGTAGTAGACAATACTGCCGATGAAGGGGAGACCGAGGATATAATTTCGTCGGGTATACTGAGGGTGGTCTTTTAAACTCTCACTTCACGCAAATGTGGGTACGCTTCATCTAAATATAATCCTCCTAATCCCTAAAACCATTAGCGTAGTAAGTACATAAGCGTATACCCCAAACGGGTAGTAAGACGTGGTGCTAAAAGAATAATTAAATCAGAACGAATGTAAAATGAAGATATAAAGTGTATAAAGCCGTAGTGAAATGTGTCCCCGGCATAAACTTATGAGAAGTAAGATTTACATCGCGATCAATATTGAACGTGTTCCCTCTTCACAACACTTCACTCATAAACATTTTATATCTGAGAAGATGGACTCAACACGCTTTGGTCACTCTCCTCACTTTATAACTGTAGTAACAAGAATGAGCTTCTCTTCACTCAGCAACCGCTAAGTCACCAATTAAACGCCATCTATATCAGCCGCGTTACGAAGCACACTTAAAAATAAAGCCATCTGTTTTATTTCAACCCCATTCAACAGAGAAACTTGATTTAAATAACAAATTTTTTACATTCTCTCCTCCTCTCGGCGAAGTATTTATTGTGATTGTCAGAAAAAAAATCCAACTTGAGATTTTTAAAAATGTAGGCGTTTAATAGCCCCATAGAACTGAAAAAGTTGTTTTCGCGATGCTGTCTGTCTGTGTGTCCGTATGTATGCTTGTATGTATGTCTCTGTGTCTGTCTGTATGTATTCTTGTATGTATGTCTGTGTGTCTGTTTGTGTGTCCGTATCTTGAACTAGAGCCGAAACCCTTTTACCTGTCAGGCTGAAACTTGTTATCTAGCATTTTCATTAGGGTGTCCTCAGGAGTTTTAGGAATTAGATATCTAACCTTAAAACTAAGCGTAGTTTACTGAAAGACAAATATAGAAAAAATTGATTTTCTCAAAATTATCTCGGACTATTTTAATTAAATTTTGTATTCAGGCAATGATTAACATTACAAACAAACTTTCGACTATAGTTTTTCCAAGAAAATGACTTAGTACTTTACATCAATAGAAATTTCCAATTTTTATTATATTTCCGCAACTATTCGTGATACGAAATAGCTTGAAAAGTTGTAGTACTATTAAAAATAAAATACGTTTATTTAAAATATATTTTTATAAAACCAATATTATATCTGAGCTATTGGTAAATATTTTAAATTGAAGTTTTAGAAATAGGTGAAGATTGTTATGTTTATTGGTTGACCTAGATTTTACTTTTTTCTCAATATGTTTCTGTAACTTTGTATATTATTTCATTCATACTCTTTGATGGACTGTTTCTACAACAATGTATATTATTTCGTTTCACATATGTTACGTGTTTTTAGAAATTGTCTTGAAAGAGATACATTTAATACATTTTAACCCAATAGCTGTTTAACGGCCCAATATAATAATGGAGTAGCTATGATAAGGTTGATTGAGATGAAGTGCACCCGCACCTACGTGTAGAAGGGAATGGAAACTCAGTGAGAAATCACGTGCAGTAAATAAATCTCCAATGCTCCCACTCTAGATTACAACCCTGACGTCACCAGCACCTTCAGTGAACCTGACGCCATACACAACATTACCACTCATGAAGGCGATTAGAGTTACTAGTTTAGTACTTTTTTGCACACCACGTCATACTACCTATCCGGTTTGTTCGCATATTTACAGTAATGGGGTAGGTATGGGGGTCGTATTGATAGAATATGCATCCAAGTTTGAGTTAGGGAACAGTTCTCTTAGCACACTCAGCCATGATTCGAGCCCCAACGTACAGACCTTGTACTAGACTAAACGAGACTGACGCCTTAACCCACGCAACCACCTATGGAAGTAATTTTCACTGATTTCCAAACAGGACAAGAAGCTAATTAGATAAGGTTATTTTTATGTTCCCCTGATTGTGTCCTTATTTTAAATGAATCCTTCTTCAGGTCTGTACCGCCTGAAGGACATACTTTCGATCCAGGTCTGTCTCACCTGAAGAATACATTCTCGATTCAGGTCTGTACTGGACGAGTCTCCAACCATCAGAACAACGTCCTGGGGAAGAATCAAAGGGAATCAGTCCTCCCCCCTTTTTTCTGTCTTTAGCTCCAGACAGAACTGACAAAATGTTTTACTCTCGCAGGACGTCTCATCAAAGGCGAGATAAAGGACCCCTACCGTTGCTGTGAATTGATTGAAAGCTCGTTCAAACACTTTAAAACACAATACGTACAAAATAAATTAAAGACCGGTTGGTGGGTCTGACACTAAACTTGGGGGCTGGAGTATAAATAATTCCCTTCTATTTCGCCCTCCCTTATTTATCAGCCGTATTTTATCTTGGACAATGTTTGATTAAATTTTGTTCCTTTTATTCTTCAGAGTTTGCCTTTTAAAAATAAACTCTTTATATTATATTTTATTAAGATTTAAAGATTTGCAAATATTTACTATGGGCATGTCAAAATTCCGTCTTGCTCCTTTCAAAATGAGAACCGGTTCCCCTCAATAGAATTTCTTATACTGACGCCGGGAGATAAGTAAGATACTAAATGTTACACAGATGTGTGATGCCGGTTGTATCATATTTAAATACAGGGTACTGTTACATTTAACAAACTGACGCCGGGAGATAAGTAAGATACTATATGTTACACAGATGTGTGATTCTGGTTGTATCATATTAAATATAGGGTACTGTTACATTTAACAAACTGACGCCGTGAGATAAGTATGATACTATATGCTACACAGATGTGTGATGCCAGTTGTATCATTTTTAAATACAGGATACATTTACATTTAACAAACTGACACCGTGATATAAGTATGGTACTATATGCTACACATATTTGTAATGCAGATTGTATCATCTTTAAATAGAGGGTACTGTTACATTAAACAAACTGACGCCACGAGATAAGTAAGATACTAGATGCTACACAGATATGTATTGCCGTATGTATCATCTTTAAATACAGGGTACTGTTACATTAAATAAACTGACGCCGCGAGATAAGTAAGATACTAGATGCTACACAGATGTGTGATGCTGGTTGTATTATCTTTAAATACAGGGTACTGTTACATTTAACAAACTGACGTCGTGAGATAAGTATGATACTAGATGTTACACATGTTTGATGCCGGTTGTATATTTAAATAAACATATTTTATAATAGAATTTTTAAAATTGTAAAATGTGTGTGTATTGAAATAAAATATAGGATCCACCGTCAAGTTTTATGACATAATGTGCATATGCACATTAAATCCAGGCTTTAAATTTAATTTAATAAAATATGGTTTGCCCCATTTCTGTTATTAGCTTTACATTTTATATGTATTCATTACTATTTAGAAACATAGCTAATTCCCTCTTATTATTAATAGTTAGAATACATTAAAACACATTAAAATAAGTTTTTAAAAATACCTGCATCCTCACACAGAAAAAAACTCTACCCAACCACAAAATGTAAAACTATTTCACGATAAACTATTTTAGATTAGTTGGTATTTTGAAGTTAACTCACAAACCACAAAATAAGGTCAAAATTATGAATAATAAAATATGTTTTATTTAATGAACGAAGAACCTAACTAAAATACAAATTATTGTATTGGTTTTAATTCAGTTAACAATATATTATTAATGTATGTTTATTTTTCCAGGCATCCCCGATGTAAACTAATGTTTTAATAAATACACAACTATAAGCTTTTCCTCTACCAGAATCGCCAGACGGTATATTAAAAACATTAAAACAATATTATTTGTTGCACGTATACATAAAAAACATCATGACTAAAAACCTGTCCGAGGACTTGACTGATACATCATATATTAGCGAGTAAGGGGTGTTATTATTTACTCCCCAAAACTCCTATATTTATGTTCTTTCCATATACATAAATTAGGGGTGTACTCTATAATAATCAAATATTACAAATAAAGGTAATATATTTAATCTTCATACTAGGTAAGAAATACTATATTTTGTTCAAATTTAACAAACCTAACAACAATCAAACTAAAATTAGGAAACATTTGTCGCTCTTTAATTGATATAGTTTCATAATAAAAAGTAGTATTACGGCAGGTAAAATATTTTAGAAAATATAAATATATGATATTGAACTACGGTCAACCTTGATTACAATGAATTATATTATTATTTGTGTTATTTTATATATTTTGATAATATCTTCCAAAAGTGACAGCTTCGGGTCACATGACTTGTATGAACACGTTTAAATAAATTTATTAACTTTTCTGTTGGATAAGGTCCTTTATATTAAAATAGGATTGTAAGTGTACTAAGGCATCAATCTCTTCCGGTTTGGTTTTTCCGGGACGTAGGGATTTGAGTTGAAATCCTGGCCAGAAGTATTTATGGTGTTTTTCTTAACTGGTTTTTCCACCTTGCCTACACGCAAATGCAGTTACAATTCCTTTATATTCTACCTTCCTCATCCCTACTCCATTGTTGTGGATACGTGGATAGCCCGGACAGGTAGTAAGACGCGGTGCACTTATCAGTTATAACATACGTATATATTTCTAATATCCGTGAGGATGGGCGCGTGGTCTAGGGCGCTGTACTCACATTGAGCTTGGATTTGGGGCAGGATGTACTACATAGAAATATAAACCAAAGCCTGGGAGCTAATTACGTTACAGAGCGGTTGCTCAAAATGATCGTGACATGATCGTGAGTCAAACACGAATTATCGATCATGTTGAAACACGCGTCGTATCACTGAAGGTTTTTGATAGGAGGGTGATGATTGTGATATTGAGAGATCTTGTACGATAGTCCCTTGAATTGGTGGGGGTGAAAAGGAAAGGATTATGATGCATGGATAGCTCTCAAGATCACGGGCAGTGGAGCGTCAACACTCCTCCCGGATCAATGTGTAGTCTCCGGGTCATATCGGATACTTGCGTGCCACTTCCGGTCCAGAACACGACCAATTCCGTTCTAGATTGGAGATAAAAACCGTGGAGACAATGTCGTGTTGTGGAGGGAAGATTCCTCTATCCCACTCTTGTACGTCTATAAAGTCAAATTGTCGACCTCGGTGGTCTGGGGGGNAAATTGTCGACCTCGGTGGTCTGGGGGGTAAAATGCTCGCCTCAGGACCCAATGTTCATGTGTTCAAACCCAGCCGTGGTCGATGGCTTCTTCTTGAGCTATAGAAATCCATAGCACAACTTCCTTCGGATGGGGAGTAAAGCCGTCGGTCCCGTGTTAATTGTAGAATGCAGAAAAACCCTGAAAGTTATGTGAGAATACCTTTCCCGGCAAAATTGGTCGGCCATTTTATTGTTGCTCATAGAAATTCTCGTATGCTGGATGAATAAAATGAATCAAGTCAAATAAGGGACGTACGTTCTCCCATCTCTCTCTCTCTCTCTCACACACACACACACACATATTTGAATAGTTTAACGTGTGGGAAACAACCCCTCACAGGGAACCAGGTCTTGGGTTCGAGCCACGACCGACATCGCTCACAGGGTATACCAGTCTATCACGAGCAATACTCCTTAAATTGCGTGACCACAGACGTGGGCACACCAATATGTAGGCCCGAAGGTTTACTGTCAGAAAACTAAACCACTGCAGGTCATCTAGCTCCGGTGTTTCTTTAGAGAGTATCAAAATAAACGAGAAAATAGAATAATGTTTAATAATGTATTGATGGACAAGCAGTCTCGTCTGGTTTGGTCCACTGGTGATAGACAGGTGAGGGTTTAAATCCCAACCGGATGTCTGAGTTGTATTTCTTTGTATGATTTTAAACTCTCCCTCCACACAAATGTGTGTACACTTCCTCTAAATTCCACCTTCCCCTCTCTACCTCATTAGGGTAAATATGAGTTCAAACCGGATGTGTGGTAGGACTTGGAAATACACGTTTATACCAATTTGTTTTTGTGTTTTTTATTTAAGATATTTAACGTGAACCTTCTGAACCCCAGCATTATATCGGCAATAGACTTACAAACTAACTTAAAAATCTAAAACAAAGACAGTACCCAGTCCCCAGTCCCTATTTCCCCAATGATACACTTTTTGGACATTTTGGGAATCAAACCCGGGACCCTTAGCAGAGTTGGCAGACACACTGTTAGTGACATAACTATAAACTGTATAATCCAAGGAAGACAAAACTATAAACTGTATAATCCAAGGGAACACGATAAAGAGGGTAAACTACACAGCATTCATAAATTAATCACGCTAAAAGAGTAGGGATGAGAGAAGTAGTTTTTAGAGGAAATGTACCCGTATGTGCGTGAAAGAAGAGAGAAAAAACGTTTAGTAAAAAAACTACACCGAGTGGGGAATTCAAACCTTCCTACCTCCTGGTCAAAGGTGGTCCAGTCCATCACGAGAGTGACGTGTTTGTCCTGTTAGTCCACCGATGCGGGTGCCATTTAGTAAAATGAAGAGTTTAGTCGGTAAAGTTCCCCCTTCTTTCCTTTACCTTGGTGACAATCAGGAAGTTTAGTAACCGCTTTTTCTGGAACTTACACAAGTTTCTTTAAGTTGGACATTACATCAATGAGTCCCTCCCCTCAACTCACCCAATAGAGGCAGCTTGTTATCGTGTCGTGCCGCGATTATCCGTGACAACCTCTATATAATGGATTTGAGAGTGTTCGTGGTACTTAACTGCTCGAGCGAGAGGTTCTCCCCCCTTTCCTCGACAGGATAGACCCCTCATTTCACTGTCTGGGGAGGAGTAAGTTCCCCCTCATCCCCTGGACACAATCGATCCCCCAGCTCAATACGAGGATGTCTCATAAACTTGAATACGGATTATTTATTCACTTTTTAGTTAAAAATCCTTAACACGCATCGGTGGTCAAGCGGGCTTAACTCCAGTNCAAGCCTACTGGTGAAGGAGAGGGCTGTATTCCAGGTCGGGTGCAGTGAAGGTGGTTTTCCCTAAATGGTTTCCCACTCTACCTCCACGCGAATGCCCATTGGGTGAGAACATAATATATCACAGGTACAGTTTTAACAAGCTCTGCCTACCCTGGAAACAATCCATGATACGCCACTGTATCACAGGTACAGTTGACCCACTTTGGTGGCCGCATGGTCTAAAGCGTCACTCGCTCAATAGACTAGGCTACCGATGACGGGGATATCGGGGTTCAAATATCGGTTGGGTGTACTGAGGGTGTTCTTTTCTAAATGATTTTCCCCTCTTATTTCACGCACATGCGGGTACACTAACTCTAAAATCAACCTTCCTCATCCCTAATACATTAGAGTAACTAATACATATGCGTACAACCCGAACGGGAAGTAAGGCGCAGTACTACAAAAAATAAGTTCTGCCTACCCTGGCAAACCTCCACGACACGACACTGCTGTAGAAGTTACTATAGAAACGTTCCCGTGCTAACCGGCCTTGCAAAGATGCTTTATCACTTTGATAAACAACATCCTATTTAGATAATTTGTCAAAGTATCATAACGTGTTTTCCAAGAATATGCATTCAGTACAGTATTTTATAAATGTCAGAATAGGCCAAAGTTACAGAACCAACTACACGTAAACAACAATTGCTGTAAAACTTTTGTAAACACGAACGATTTAAATATTAGCTTGGTTTGACCTATAACGTAATCTTGAACGTTGACTTTATAAATTAATTCTTCTAACGATTTGTTATAAATTAACTCATTTCAGCTATCCCAGTGAATAAATGTTTTACCACCAATATTTTGAATGAATAGAGTTAGTGAAGTAATATATCAAAGTATTACGGGGTACTACAATGCATTACATATTAATTTGTGTAAACCAATTTCCATGGATTATAAGAAAATTAATTTAAAATAAGATAAAATACCAGTTGCATTAGCACCAGGCGTCAGACATTGAGATACTCATAGAATGATGTCTTTGAAAGTTACTTTACTATACAGAGTGGCTTTAAATAGGTGGACAGTTGAATGATATTATATTATTCTTGAAACACGTAACAAATAATATTTTATTTGCGGTGTCATGATATTAATCCTAAGCCTAATCCTATTTTGTACTTTCATGTAAGTGTATGTTAGAGATAGCAGAAAATTTGAACTTTCAGCATCGGAAGTGGATACTGAAGGAATACTGGAAGTGTGAGAAAGATGAAACTATTCGGAAAAAGTAGGATGAAAGATTTGTCACAAATCCACCCAAAAGACAAACCGTTTACAAAATCCTTGACATATTTGATGTGACGAGTTCTATGTATAACGCGCCAAAATATGGTCGACCAGTCAATGTAACGACCGAGGGTAGTATATTGTTGATCGGAGCTTTCATGAATAGCCCAAAGAAATGTCAGAGGAGAGCATGGCAAGAGCTTGTCATCTCTAAAGGGTCCCTGCAGATGTTGCTACGTCGTCTTGGTATGAAGGTGTATCATTCTTGACTAGCCCACGGTTTATTGGAAGATGACCCTCAACGTCAGATTCAGTTTAGTAAAATGATTCTCAGCGAAGAATGGAAAGGCACTGTGGAGTCTTGATGAAAAATCCTGTGGTCAGGTAAAGCTTTCTTCAAGTTGTGGGGAGCTTTAAATCGTCACATTTGTGTTCACTGGCCACCAGAGAGCCCCCATGTAACCATTGAAAAGCAACTTAACCAGCCGGGTGTTACGGTTTTTGGCGGCCTGTATTACAACAGTGTCTTCAGCCCCGTTTTTTATTGGTACTGTCACTGGCTATGCCCACAATGTTGGAGAACACTATCGTTCCTCAGATAAGACAAAAGTGTGATGTGTTTTTCTTTCACCACACTACATCCTCAGCGTTAGACAGTTACTTGATCAGGAGTTTCCCGGCAAGTGTATTGGTCGCCAGGGCTCCGCCGAATGGCCCCCCTGGTCGCCTTACCTGACACACATGGATTTCTTATTCTGGGTGATGGCCAAGAACAATATATTCTCTCGCAAGCCATGAATCCTGGACACCATGAAACAAAACACAGCTTAAGCATTACATGAGATCGACAACAACAAAGAACTTTGTCATCGAGTCCATAGCAGCATCCAGAGAAGACCGTGTCAACCATAACGACTACTAATTATGTGCATAGTGACTACTAACTACGTGACTAGAAACTGCTAACTACATACCAAGTGTCTATTGTACTGCTTTCCAATGTGTCCATGTATTTCCATTGTGTGCTAAAAGAATAATAATTATAATATCATTGCTGTCCACCTTCTTATATTATGTAGTTACTACTTAATTTGACTTAGTATTCTTTTGATATGGTGCTTTAAATTTAATATTTTTTGGAATGTAAAGTCCCAGTTAAAAATCACACTAGCTATTTAAAATCAAGCCAACGGAGAAAACAAACAAGTTTTGATTCTTTTAAAGTGAATCCAATAAAGGTTAAAACAGAGACTGAATATACCATTTTAAAGTATATTTAAATACAAAAAATGTATTCTTGCTATTGGTTGTAGACGAGTTTCTAATTTAATTGAATGGAATTTTTCTGTCTCTATTGGGTGCGTTATTCTTCAAATTAGAGCTATAGCTGGACACGCTGGGCATGTGGGAGTTAATATTGTTTACAAGAGTCTGGGTAAACAAATATTCATCTTGGCTCGATGTTAATAACCGAAGCTGGGTAAGATGATAGATGTAAGGTAAACAAGATTATA
This sequence comes from Timema bartmani, assembly GCA_902151455.1. Classification (NCBI taxonomy): domain Eukaryota; kingdom Metazoa; phylum Arthropoda; class Insecta; order Phasmatodea; family Timematidae; genus Timema; species Timema bartmani. The sequence goes on from CABFWB010001526.1 coordinate 12,572, forward strand.
GGAGGGTCCCTTAATTGACGTATTCATGACTTGTTGGAATATCTCGTGATAGAACTCCGAGTCTGCAATCAATTAACACTTATTTTAGGAGTGATGCATATTCTATCATTATTTGTGAATCAATGTATTATGAAAATGTATAACAAATTATAAATATAGTTGTATTAAACACTAAAAATGCTTGAAAAGTACACATGAAACATTATTAATTTTATATCATAAAGAATGATAGTTAAAACATTTATCATAAGAGCAGTGGCATACCAACGCCTTTGGGGGCTCGGGGCGGGAGTTTCCTGCCTCTCCCCTATTATTAAGCACTCCCCATATTGTGCCTCTACTATTGGCACCACAAAACCTAGGCTTAATCTTATATCGATAAAAACTATTAAAGTACGTAAGTATTAATAGAACTTAAAGGAAAATTAAAAACAAAGAATTTGAGTTTTTTGATTATTTTTTCAAATATGTAGTTTTTATTTCAATTAAAACTAATGACACAATGTAGAGAAATGCTTAATTTTTCAACATAAGCCCTTACTACGTACATGGTCTGGTGTATTATAAAACTAGGCAAAATATGTAATTACTGTCAGTACTGAATCCGTATGTTTTGAGCATTATTTCCTAAAAACATTTTTCAAACATTGTTAGTTTCAAATGAAAGTGTTGTACTGTATTGATAATTATGTACTGCAAAATATGTAACTTTCTTAACATAAAAAATTATGTAAATGAAGAACCTGTACACAATCATTACAAACGATAAAGATAATTACAAGTTAACAATAAATCAATTACCATGACAAAAAAACAAAAAGTTTAAGTAGGATTGTAAGACTGCAAAACTTGTACAAAATAAAATATTTTCAATGATTTATAAAAACTGCTTTTTACGAGCTTTTACTTCTGCAAATATTTTGATACATTCGTCAAAATTGATTGTTTTAGCTACTTTACTTTCTATAGAAAGTATGGCTAAGCTATTCAGTCTTGATTGGCTCATTGTTGAGCGAAGATAACTTTTTATTTGTTTTAACTTTGAAAAACTTCTTTCACCAGATGCAATGGATAAACATATCGTTAAAAAATATCTTAAGTGCTACACAAAGGTTGGAAACTGATTCTTGGAAGTCCATTTTGATCATAAACTCCCACATTTTCAATGATGACCATTGTTTTGCCACTTCTTTTTTGATGTCTGCAGCTTGAACGTGACGTTGTAGCCACTGTATTTCTGGTAATATTTCTTCCTTTTAAATTTAATCAAATGTCTTGGTTAGGTTTGAAATGAGCTGAGGGAGTTCTTCAACATCTGTCTCCATAAGATGAGAAAACTATACAGCAGCGAATCTTTCATTCATAGTTTCCAATGAAGTCGATCACGTTGTCAGTTTTTGATAAAATGTATCTGTACATTCAAACATGCATCTTCTTAAATATTGTTGTAGAGAGAGGTCTTCTTCTCTTACTTTTCCTCCCAACATCATTCCCTTGAATCTTCTACCTCCACTTTTTTCAATTGGTATGTCCAAATTGTTACAAGCTTTTGTTAAAAATCAAGTGCTCTTCTAAAAATTTCTTCTCAGTTTTCTTGTAAAAAAAGTTTCAAAGTTTTCAACATTTGTACACTTTTGTCAAGTGTTATCTCCTCAATCTGAAAATATTTTTGGGCATGGTTGACTTCTTCAAGAGCTTGAGGCCACAAATGAAGGTAGGCAAGAAACGTGAAGTGGCAGATGTTCATCAATAAAATTTTTCCTGAACCTCTTGTGTCAACATTTTCAGTTGGTTCGCTCAACTTTTCCACAGCCTTTACCAACTTTTCATAGTATTTCATCACAGGTTTTACTGTGTCGTGATGCGCACTCCATCTAGTTTCTGAGAACTTTTCTACTGTTACTCCTATGGCTTCAACTAATACGTCTCATCTGTGAGTTAAACATGAAAAGAAATTTAAAATGCATTCTAGAGTACCAAAAAATGTTATACAAAAAGGGACACCTCCAAAAGCGTGAACTCCGCACAAATTGAGCGAATAATTGGCACATGGGGCAAACATTGCTTTTGAATTCAACTGACAAAATGTTGTTTGAACATTGAAGTGAACAACTGCCATAGTTGAAACGTTATCGTCGTCTTGACTTCAGCATGAAGTCAAGTCCGATCCTTCACTGTTAAGTGCATTCAAAATTTCTTCTGTAACACCAGAAGCCTTCTTAACAGCAAGAGGGAAAAAATCCTAAGAACGACTCTCTCACATCAACTTTTCCACCTTCAATATGTACATATTTGATTACTTCGCTCATCTAATTTTGGTGAGATACATCAGGTGTGCTGTCAGAAAGTATTCCATAGTGCATCGCTCTATTTACATCTTCAATGATTTTCTCTTTGACAGTATTCCCCAAAAGTGAAATAAGCTAGTTTTGTATTTTAGGGGACAAATATGACGTTAAAAACTTCCCTTTTGGCACAGTCTGCTGGATTCTCACAAAATGTTCTTTTAACACAGGATCATAATGTGAAAGGAGTTCAACTAATTCTAAGAAGAATCAAATAGCCAAAACTATTATATTTTTTTAGTGAGGAATTACTCGCATCTAAGTATCATATTATGAAAATTGAAAAAGACGCTTGGGTTCGATTCCCATGTCCAGGAGTCAATTTTCAGAATATAATTGTAGGAAGTTTCGACTGTTTTCAGAAAGTTTATGCTCCCTATGTCCTCGGAAAGCCAAATTTTGTTTTGCTAAAATCATAGTAATATCAAGCAGTCTATTAGAAATATCGTTTCACTTTTTTCTCTCTCCTTCTAGAATTTACTGTTATGAAGAATCGATAGTTTTATTATGGAATAACATTGATCCTAAAGTCTTCCATTTTTTTAGATTGGACCAATGTTGGTCCGAGTTTTCATGCAGAGACACCTTAGGATTTAGTTTCCACCAGTTTTGAAATCCTGTAATGAATTCTGATGTGTAAGCTATTTTTTAATTTGTATTGAATATTTTACAACAAAATCAAAATAAGATTTTCTTTGATGGAGAATAAATCATCCAAATTCTTAAAACTTTTTCTCCATTCGGAAGGTGCTTGTAAAACCAATTGGTGGTTAGCTGGCGATTTAATCCTTTCAGGTTTGTCCCAGTTCATTGTACAGATTTAAATTGACCCACTCGGTTTCGAAAATACTCAGATCCTCTTTTTACTATATCAATTCTAAGACCATCTGTAACAGAGATTGGCCAATTTCCTACGTCAGAGTCAAGAAGTAATGTAGGGAAAATCTGGGCACAAAATTTCTACTAGATTTTCTGAACACATGAGTGATTTCAAATATGATATAAATAAATCAAAATTTTCTGAACATCTCAAACAGTCAGGACATCAACCAAACCCAATGAACAAAAGCATGAAACTAATTTACAATACCTCGAAAGGCACAACAATGAACACAGCCGAAAATATATATATTCAAACCACCTTATTAAACAATAAAAATGTATTAAATGAACAAAAATATTTTGAAAATCAAATACACATTAATACCTTAAGAAAACTCCCTCATCATACCAACATAAAAAAACTTATATTCCTGTCTGCACCCGCCCATACTTCCATAGTAGTTAATGACCTGTTCGGGCCATTGTCTATAAGACTTGAACCTTTTTTCATTTCCTTTATTTTCATTCTATATTCAATCCTATATAATTGTATTTTATTTAAATTAAATTTTCATGAATAAATCATTCAAAATATATCTATCTACTATCTCATTTCCACAATATCTGAATACAAAATACCTTCTTATATTTATAATATCCTCGACTTCATATTACATTTTTTCCAGAATGTTCTTATTTCACTTTATAAATACACGTTAATTGTAATTCTCCTATCAGTTCCCTTAATAACACGACACGGGATACTCAAGCACATAGTTTTAATTTCTGTTAAATATGATTTTTCATAATTATTTATTTTTTCAATATTATAATTTACTGAACTTAATTAAAATTATGTTATACCACATTGGCTGGCGCATTGTGTTTTATTCATAAATTTCATTCGGCGTGTTCTTTTTTTCTCATCCGACTTGAGGATGATGCCGCTGGTGCATTGAAACATGTCAAAATAACTGTGCAGATCTTGCAGCCAGAAAACAAGGAACAGGGAACTACAGTTAAGGAATAAATTTAATTTTTACTTTTCAACTATAATCATTTTTCTCTCATTTCTCATGAATAATACATTAAATGTTCAATATATGCATTGTCACATCATCCTTTGATTCTTTCAATTTAGTTTTAAGTGTAACTTACTCAAATGTCTATTTTAAAATGTACCTAATTTTTTAGATGTACCTAATTTTTTAGATGTTTGTTACAATTTCAACAAATTCATAATTAAAATATGTCGTAGCCTGTAATTATTACTACAAAATATTTTACAAATATCATTTCAATATTGTGCATATATATTAAATTTATATTACATATTTATGTTTCTTTCACGTCAATCTATTACATCTTGTCCAACTTAAATTAACCAAAAATTGAATTTTATTTGTCTTAAAGTAAATTACTTACAAAAAAACTTTGGCACATTTATAATAAGTAAGGAAAATACCACACGCAGACCGCACTAAGGAGTCTTTGAACTGTACATCCACCGAACTGATAAGGGTGAAATCATCTCGCCCCGGTCCTAAACAGCCGAAAAGACGACGTCAACTGCGGGCTGACCCAATTGTTTTCGTGTTTGTTAACAACGCAGTGCCTGCGCACACCTCACACCACCGCAACCCTCTTCAAGGCCATGTCCAGCCACGACTCATGACAGTGATGCCAATCCATGCATAATTTTTTCATGTTGTGCTTGTATTTCCATGAAACATATAATAATAATAATATTCCTTACAGTTAGAAACTTAAACTAAGTTATATGATTTATTTCTTATGTCATAAAATAGTATTTGAAAGCCTCTTAGAATTACTGACAATAAACTATGTATAGAATAGGTTGTAAAAAATGTGAATTTAGGTTTTTATGAGACATATTTTTAATTTTTAATAAAAATTCATCTCGTGCCACCCCCCCCCCCCTCCCGCCACCACTTGATACACCATGGCATAAGAGCCTTATAATAATAAAACAAACATATTAATATTACATTTAAGATTATCAGGCTCATATACAATGGTAAAATAGAATGTTATTATAGATATATTTTTTATATTATTCACTTAATATTTTAATAAACTTATAACTGACGATGAATTCCATCCCGTATATTTAATTGAAACAGAAAGAATAAAGAACACTAGTTTTTGAAAATTCTTTCACAAAATGGTGAAAATTGAATTATTTAATAAAAGTAAAAAAGTTGAGTTTACTGATTGAGGATTCTTATTATTAATTCCCGTTCTCCTTGTTGGGTGAGCATTCACCATTTTACTACTATTTAGACGTAGTTCTACATCATCATCATCATCATCATCATCATCATCATCATCATCATCATCATAAGGTCTTTAAAAAAAACAATGTTTCTTATTCATTCTGTTTAAATTAAATATACGGGAAAAAATACATCATAATCAGTTATAACTTTATTAAAATATCAAGTGAATAATATAAAAATTACATTTACAATAACAACCATTGTTCTTGAGCTTGAAAATCTTAATTTTAAAATGTTCGTTTTATTGTTACAAGGAACTTATAATAAATATTTCAACTAATTTTTTATGACATAAAACTAATAATGTTTCATGTATACTTTCTAAGCTAGTTTAGTGTTGAACACAATTTGCTTTGATACCTTTTATAATTTTTATATCTTTTCATAACATATTGATTGATTCACAATAATAGATTGTCTCTCCCTACTAAACTTTCCCGGTATTTTCATTGACGTTACCAGCACTTGTGATGTCATAATAACTAAAATCGTCGTCAACGTCCCCACTCAACCAACACGAGGTCCACCTGATATTTATCCGGTATTTTCATTGAAGTTACCAGCACTTGTGATGTCATAATAACTAAAATCGTCGTCAACGCCCCCACTCAACCAACTCAAGGTCCATCTGATATCTCTAGAGACGTTGGAACGACATTGTTGACAAATCACCTCTCAGTGTTGTGAGAGACACACCCGCACACCGTCAATATTGGGTGTGATGGATCACCCTGATGTGTGTGTTCAGATTTGCATGTCACCATGCGTGGGGGTTACAGATATCCGAGTCGGGGGAGGATGGTTTGACCCCCCAAGATGGACACATCAAAATGTAAGATTTTAAAAGGGTTCTAGGATCGCCATCTCGCTCTTTCTTTATTAGTTTGGTTACCCTCACCCATGGACACGCGTAAAAATGCATCAGTGTAATTATGTCTGGATTGCCAGTAGCTGAAAGGTTGGGGTTTTAATTCTGGCTGAGTGTACCGAGTTGGTTTTTATCCTCTTCATTCACTCAAATGTGATTAAATATCCTCTAAATTCTACCTTTCATCCCTATCCCAGTGGTGTGATAAATATGAATTCTCGGACGGGTAGTAAGACGTGGATCACACAAAAACTTATCTTTTGTTGAAAAAAATAACTAAAACAAAATATATAAATACACTTGAAGGAGATGAATAAATAAGATGGCGTTGTTTTGGTAGAGTTTACATTGTATAGCTTAACAAACGAGGTAAAAGATATTTGATTCCTGTTGTTGTCTGGGCTCTGAGTAAACCAATTCAAACTGTTTGTTTTGTGTATCTACGGATCACAAGATACACATCTCCGGGCACTTCTGTCTCACTAGATGTTCAACATCCACTACAAATTGCTCGGATCTTCCACACACAGCGCTCGTATTACACTGCAGTTTCATATAAACATCCAACATCCTCTCCTAGATAGCTCATCCCTCCTTGTTGTGCTACAGTTTAATAGAAACATCCAATAAACACTCCAAGCTAGCTCGTCTCTCCATGTTGCTCTGCTGTTTTATATAAACATCCAACATCCTCTCCTAGATAGCTCGTCTATCCATGCTGCACTACGGTTTTATATAAACATCTAACTTCCTCTCCAAGATAGCTCGTCTCTCTGTGTCACGCTACAGCTTCATATAAATATCCAACTTCCTCTCCAAGATAGCTCGTCTCTCTGTGTCACGCTACAGCTTCATATAAATATCCAACATCCTCTCCTAGATAGCTCGTCTATCCATGCTGCACTACGGTTTTATATAAACATCTAACTTCCTCTCCAAGATAGCTCGTCTCCCTGTGTCACGCTACAGCTTCATATAAATATCCAACTTCCTCTCCAAGATAGCTCGTCTCTCTGTGTCACGCTACAGCTTCATATAAATATCCAACATCCTCTCCAAGATAGCTCGTCTATCCATGCTGCACTACGGTTTTATATAAACATCTAACTTCCTCTCCAAGATAGCTCGTCTCTCTGTGTCACGCTACAGCTTCATATAAACATCCAACATCCTCTCCAAGATAGCTCGTCTCTCTGTGTCACGCTACAGCTTCATATAAATATCCAACATCCTCTCCAAGATAGCTCGTCTATCCATGCTGCACTACAGTTTTATATAAACATCTAACTTCCTCTCCAAGATAGCTCGTCTCTCTGTGTCACGCTACAGCTTCATATAAACATCCAACATCCTCTCCAAGATAGCTCGTCTCTCTGTGTCACGCTACAGCTTCATATAAATATCCAACATCCTCTCCAAGATAGCTCGTCTATCCATGCTGCACTACAGTTTTATATAAACATCTAACTTCCTCTCCAAGATAGCTCGTCTCTCTGTGTCACGCTACAGCTTCATATAAACATCCAACATCCTCTTCAAGATAGCTCGTCCCTCCGTGTTGCGCTACAGCTTCATATAAACATCCAACATCCTCTTCAAGATAGCTCGTCCCTCCGTGTTGCACCAGTTTTATAGAAACATCCACGTCCCTTTCCACGGCGTCAAGAGTCGCACGAGGTCCGCGCCAGCTGATCCAGTGGCACCAGGTGATTTCAGAAAACAGGGCAGTGAGAGCCGACACTTAAGGGGCCCGCCTACCGGGGCGCTTGGACGCTTTACAACAAGTTCAGAAGTCTAGCGCTATTTAATAATGGGTTTGTTATTTTAGAACATGAGTGACACAAAAATAGAGATGAGTGAAGATGGAGGTCTCAATAGGATAACAATTTTACATTTCTTAAGTTTTATAATTTTAAGATATTCTATGTTACGGTAAAATTAGCTAATTTTCAAAGACGTTTAAAGCGAAATGTTTCAGTTATGAGATCAAAGTGAATGGTTATAGACCTAGATTCAGCCTTCTTCTAACAAAAAGTAATTTTTTAACAGACAATTATATGAGAGTTGTGTATATTTACCTTCGAGTAGACGGCACCCTTAATTCTCAATTATGAGCGAGTCATTTGAACTAAACTTACATCCGTGTCAGGGTTTCAGACGGGAATATTCCTTACTGTCACACTAGCGGAGGACAAAATGGATCGATACATTTTTCAAAGGCTTTTTGTGTGATGAAAACAGCGTATTGTTAAAATATCGCAGCTTTCGCAGGGATGTAAAATAATTTTCTTTAACATTTCCCTCCAAATAAAACATGCCAATCTATTTAATGGCAAAAAAAAAGTTATTATACATTAATTTAAGTTAATTATAAAATAACTGATAGAATGTTCATACAGTTTAGAGCTAATTTACCAACTTTTGATTTATTTTGGCCTGTTATCACGCGAACACAAGGTCTCTAATGTGATGATTACATGCATTAGGTTAAGAAATGTTGAGAGAGGTATGTTTTTAATCCAGTCTAGTGCAGCTGGATTGAAAGATGAGTGCTATTAGAGACTTTCAGCGTCGGTAATATCTGAGAGATGGTTCAACATGATTGCTTAAGGCACGAACATGTGATTTATTTTGAGAAGTTATTAATCCTCCCACGCGTAAAACTCAACTAGGAGGTTGGTGCAGCACCAATTTCATATGAAGGACCTTTAAGTAAATACAAACCTATTTATTTCATCACGGTCAACACTAATGACATTTTACTATATTGTTATTATTTTATAGTTATTGATAATATCTATCAAAAGCGACAGCTGCAGCTCACATGACTTGATGTATGAATAGATGAGAGTAGATCTAGTAACCATCATACCTGTCAGATAAGATTATTCCTATGAAAATAGGTATGTGACCTATGCAATGACTAAAAAGCCTATCCCTCTACACAATGCGAGTACATTTCTTCTAAAATCAACCCTACTCCATTAATTAAATGCAGCTAGCCCAGCCAAATAATGCTGCACTGACCACGATCAACTTAATATTTTCATAACGTAATGTAACGTAACGTGAAAGTTCTTTTAGAGTTTTAAAGTTGAAGCCATCACGATTCACTTGACATTACATTTACGTGACGTCAACTTAACGTAAGATCAACCCAGGGGAGAGTTTTGATGCCACGTTACATGAAGAGTACCACGTGTTACTACCAGCCAATCATCTTGCTCGCATCTCGAGGACTCTAAGATATCGTAGCCTCTTTTTACACTTTATTTGGTAGCTCAATTGACTTCTATTGTAAGAACTTGAAGAATAGTCAGTCTAAACTGATATGGTTTCATTTCATTGCCTGTGTTTTGCGTCAGTTGTTACGATAATCCTGATCACACACTAGTTTTTTTACGTTACTTTAAGTTGACCGTGGTCAAGGTATGAGAAGATCTTGGGGGGCGGGGGACTCGGAAAAACGCAAAGCTCCCCTGAATAGGCTATAACAAGGCTACAAATCAATTAAACTAGAGCTCCCATGGAGATAAATTTGGGCTGAGCCCAGAAGCGGATTTACACTATAGGCCCACTAGGCATGGGCATAGGGGGCCGCTTTAGGGGGCGGCACATTTAGGATAACATTATTTTCAATAATTACGTTTAAAATTTTTTGACTAACTTTATCGAAATAATTCAAGCTAAAGCCAGAATGACAATATATTTTTTTAAATAACTGTACTTCGCAATCGCTTTGTAACTGATATCAGTCACCCCTTCTTCATAATGTTAACTCAGGCTACTGTACAAAGTACAGTACATGCCCGATTATCTTTCGTAGAAATATTTTCTCGAATATTT
>CABFWB010001526.1:25803-102001 GCA_902151455.1 Timema bartmani
CACCCCCCCCCCACCCCACCTCCCTCAAGAAGAGTGAATTTTCTCGGCGCAATCAAGTCGAAGGACAGTGTAAAGAGGCGCATCTAGCGGCCACGCCACGTACCAACATTGCGGTCCCTTCTGACCGTACGATATCATAAACAGGAGACGTGCGGATGCAGGACTGGCGCATGGCTCGAATTTACAAGACTCGGGATGAGGGAATGGAACGGAACGGCTTTCATGCGCGATATAATATAATAGATATCACTCGGTGGTCTGGTCGGGTTAAGGTGCTGGTTTATAATAATATCATTTACAAACTTTCAACAATTTACTAAGTTGATTAAACGTGGTAGAAAATAATTATATTAAGGTGTGGTTTTTTAGTGATTCTTTTAATATTATTTTTAGATGTCTAATATAGTTAATAAAACAGCCTCTAAAAACCAGGAGAACACTCGTTGGTCAGGTATCAACGAACATACATTCCCATGTGAGATATCTAAAGTAGAGCCTTTGTATGGTTGGTCAAATGAGGAAAAAGTTGGAAAGAAAATATCATACATACACAAACTCTGCTTAACCTTACAACACTTCACGACACGACATTGATGTAAGTAGCACAATTTCTCACCACAGAACGCTAAACGATTGTCTGCTGATTAAAGTACCAGCAACCCTTCCCCCTGAACTTCCATTGAAGCCACTTTATTTGCGCCGTATTCTCCGCAACACGCCACACCTCCCTACAATCAGTATTCTGTGGAAAGCATCTTCCAGATATTGAACTGGCCACGGAGCTTATTACCATGTCTTCCTCACATCTCGTGTTGGTTGCCAGGGGGTGTTTTATGGGGAGGGGGACTGGGGGTATCATCCCCCTCATCTGGGAGTAACGTTCATAGTGAGCCACCTAGCGAGGGATTTGGAACTAGACGAGGCAAGGGACATAGCTTCACACATTGGCCGGAGAAACAGAAAACAAACATAGTTCAAGAAAATATCTTAGGTTGAGTATACTAGAGATTCAAGAGATTCAATTATATTTACTATTCTAATGATTTAGTTATGTTTATTGAGTTGGCAGTACCAATGATTCATGAAGATGAATTTTTTTTCAGAATAATGATTTAGAAGTAAGTTTGTGAAATAGATTAGTAATTCATTGTGACACATTAGAGGTTTCATAGACAAGCAGATAACTCTAGACCCGCTCCTACTAAGTTAGGAAGGACCTATATTATATTATTTCGTAGTGTACGTGAGTGAAGTGGTGCGCAACCCGTAGCGAGCTCACGTACACTCGCGGAGGGATTGTTAGTGACCCCACTCAGTTTCACTTGGCTCTTAATACCAGGATGTGTGTGTGTGTGTGTGTGTGTGTGTGTGTGTGTGTGAGGACCCATCATGAATCCGCACACGTTCTACCCCTTCCCCACTCCCCAATGATTGAGCCAACAACCGCCACTGGGCGGTACAAGCAGGGGGTACTTCTCTCCGAGGCAAACACAACGGACCTGATTTGATAGAGAACTCTCAAGTATTTCATTTATATTTGATATATTCTCTCCTATCAGTAACTGAGTGGTCAGGGAGTGCTTCGCAACAGTCGACCCTCAAAAACACTTCACAGTTGAAACCCGAAAACTCAAAGTACTTAAAAACTGCACTTAGAGTTTTTAAACTTCCTTTGTTGTGTCCCGTTGACTGTTCTTGGTTTAAACAATGAACCCATCATCGGTGGACACGAAGACTAGGTGTCAAGGTAATATAGTATAATTTTTCGGTGACTGGGAGGTCAAGATTTAAATCCCAACCTAGTATACTAAGAGTGTTTTATTTTCTCCCTAAATGGTTTCACCATTCTACTTCCACGCGCATGCGGGTACAGTTCCTCTAAAGTCTTATCTTCCTAATCCCTTTCTCTCTAAAAAATCCGTTGAGACTAAAGTTAGCTGACAGCGAAAGATTGAACGTTTTCCCTGTTGATCGCTGACCTAAGACATTTCCCTCTCCCCCACCTGTGAGACTCCCCCCTCTCCAGATGGTGGAAGGAGCATCTCCTTCCAACCAGAAACTATTCAGTGAATTGTAACCAAGCGACCCCCCGCCCCACCCCCAACATCTCCCCTCGACCTTCCACTGAATGCCCCATCAATATTAAACGATGTGTCTCCCACGAATTGCGTCGCTTGTCAGCCAATCAGAGACCTCGTCTTGCGGACTGAAACCTGTCGAGGGGGGTGTGAGGATGGCACCCCCCCCATGCCCCCCATATAAACATCGATCGTTTTATTTGCGTTCTCGAAACCGTGTTCCCGAAATAGTGGTCCTCGAAAATAAGTTGTGACGTCCGTGAATATGTTGAAAAGGTCTGACTTTGAAGGGACAGATCAAGAATGAGCTATTCTACTCCAGCCCCTCTCTCACCCTTTGTCATGTAATCATACGCCCGTTACGGTTGGGTAGGAAAGCAATACAGTTAGCATAGTTGCCTGAAACAACTTTTATATATTCATAAGTAAAGTCAAGTGATCAGTAGTTAATTTAGATATATGGTATCAATACTACCCCGCGTTGCAATATATTGGACCGTCAATGACGCAGATATCGGGGTTTGTATCCCGGTCAGGTGTAATGAGGGTGGTTTATTCAAGAATGATTTCCCATTCTCCCTCCACACAAATTCTGGTACATTTAGTCTTAATTCTAACTTATTCATCCATAGACCATTGGTGTAAATGTGCGGATAGACTGAATGGGTAGTAAGACTCAGAGATAAGTATAAATAGCGATAAGATAACATTGATCACTTTGTAAAATGTTATCAAGGTTGGCTGGAGAAAATGTGTTTTTATGTTTTCAACCATGTATCTGACTGTCCAGTCCTGTGAGGTCCTGGATGTCCTTGTCACAGGAGCGTAGTATAAAATAATTATGGCGAGTACAGGAAAAGGCTCCCCCTGTGCTGAGGTAGAGAAATATTGAATAATTCACCTGCCCTCGGTTCATCAAGTCAAGGTAGTGTTGGTACAGAGTTATACCCCCTCTACCCCTGTCTCTATCCTGCTGGTTCATCAAGTCAAGGTAGTGTTGGTATAGAGCTACCCCCTTTCCCCTGTCTCTATCCTGCTGGTTCATCAAGTCAAGGTAGTGTTGGTACAGAGCCGTACCTCCTCTCTCTCTTGTCTCTATTCTGCTGGTTCATCAAGTCAAGGTAGTGTTGGTACAGATTCATACCCCCTCTACCCTGTCTCTATCCTGCTGGTTCATCAAGTCAAGGTAGTGTTGGTACAGAGTTATACCCCCTCTAGCCCTGTCTCTATCCTGTTGGTTCATCAAGTCAAGGTGGTGTTGGTACAGAGCCGTACTCCCTCTCCCCTGTCTCTATCCTGCTGGTTCATCAAGTCAAGGTAGTGTTGGTACAGAGTTATACCCCCTCTACCTCTGTCTCTATCCTGTTGGTTCATCAAATCAAGGTAGTGTTGGTACAGAGTTATACCCTCTCTACCCCTGTCTCTATCCTGTTGGTTCATCAAGTCAAGGTAGTGTTGGTACAGAGTTATACCCCCTCTACCCCTGTCTCTATCCTGCTGGTTCATCAAGTCAAGGTAGTGTTGGTACAGAGTTATACCCCTTCTACCCCTGTCTATATCCTGCTGGTTCATCAAGTCAAGGTAGTGTTGGTACAGAGCTATACCCCCTCTACCCCTGTCTCTATCCTGTTGGTTCATCAAGTCAAGGTAGTGTTGGTACAGAGTTATACCCTCTCTACACCTCTTTCTATCCTGTTGGTTCATCAAGTCAAGGTAGTGTTGGTACAGAGTTATACCCCTTCTACCCCTGTCTATATCCTGCTGGTTCATCAAGTCAAAGGTAGTGTTGGTACAGAGTTATACCCCCTCTACCCCTGTCTATATCCTGTTGGTTCATCAAGTCAAGGCACTTACTAAATAACGCGGAATATCTGGACGTGTGCAACGCAAACGGTGGACGAACATCATGTGAACATCTAGTTCATAGCGTTAGTTAGACTTGGTGTAAAACCAGAGGAGCAGGATGCGGAATGTTAACCAACAGAGATGCCAATGAAGGGTGACGTTTTATTGCACCCTTGACAATTTATTAGTGATTTTTAATCGGTTGCACTATTGACCTTATATCGTGGAAGGATTTATTATTAGATAATCGATTGTGACACAAACACATACATATACACACACAAATATAAAAATACAAGTTAAGCACACTATTTCTCAAATAAGTTTATTGAACCTATCTGTTGAGTTTTTTTGGCAAAACATTATAAAAATGTCTTAGTGGCTAAACTAAACATCATCTTTAGTGCATATCTAAATTTCTCCTTTGATCTGTTACCTCACACTGGTGGTCACGCAGTAACAGCTTTCTGGTTCAGAAAATACTAGTTAGACAGTGACAGGAGAGTTTGGAGCTCGAATACCATCTGGTCCTCAGCAAGTGCACTTTTTCCTTGAATGGTTTATCGATTCTTTCATCACGCAAACGCGTGTACATTTCTTCTAAATTCTTCCTCATACCTAAGCCGTTATTGCAATTAAAATGTGCGTATCCCGAGCAAAGATGCGGTGTGAAAAAACAAATTTCTTTTCAAAGTGAATTTAAATTATCTTCCTAATATTGAAACAGTTCATTTTTTCCAAATTGTTGAGTAGTTGTCCATTCCAACGATCAGGAGGTCCCTCACCCGTAGAACATTGGCCGATGCTTGGGGAAATATGACCCCATGTATTTTGTTCTCATTTTTATGGTTACGAACAGAGATCTGAAGGGAATTCCACTTCCAATTAAAAATATATATTTGAAAATACTACACATAAACAAGATTATACTCTAATATTTTTTTCTGTTCGCTAAATTTTACTGAAACAAATATTCGCAGATATTTTATTTAATTAAAAAACAAAAAAGAGAAATTTAATCTTTTTTTTATCTCTGTATGAAACAAAAACCAATTAATCCGCTGGGACAAGCATGCATTTTTATGCCAGGCGGTATGAAAACACAATGAAAATAGTACAAAAAGTGGAAATAAATAGAATAGTTTCAATAATATACGGGAATGTTTAAAGTGGGTTTGGTTTTAATATTCATTGCTTCCTGACGATATAATAAATCTAGGAAACACACACAGATGAAACTTGGTTTGATGCTAACAGAGGGCAGAGAGCCTCGTTTTGTTGGCTCGTAACAATAAATAAATAGAAAACCAATCACTTCATTCTATGAAAGGCATTTAAAATGATCAAAGTTTAATATTTCAAAGAACCAATTTATAACACTATTTAAATGAAAGTGTGTTTTTTTAATATCGAGTTATTTCACATAAATTATTAAACAAGGATTCATTCAGTTTTAAATCTAATCTTATACAAAATGAGACCACTTAGGCCAGCGCCCTCCCCTCTCCCCCACCCCCAATAACGACCAAGGACTTCCATCCCATCTTTTTTGTTATTACCACGTCTTACTACCTGCTCGTGCTATAAATATATATGATAATTACTCTAATAGGAAGCATTTTAGAAGTAATTAACTTGCATTCGCATGGAAGGAGTGTGGGAAATACTTAGAAAAAACTTTCCTCAGTAGACTCGACTGAGATTCGAACCCCGATCTCCCCGTCATCAGCAGTTCAGTCCAATACGTGAGTGACGCCTCAAACTATTCGTCCACTGAAGCAGGTATCCGATTTTAATATAGTAGCATGCCCGTACCGGGCATCGAACTAGGTCCTCCACATGTATCACTTGGTCTCCCCGAGAAAAGGGAGTACCAACACAATTTATGGTACTTACTCACGTGACTGAAGAGAAATGGCCGCACGGTTAGTGTGCAGGGCTCATTTCTTCTCTGCTGTACTTTGTTCTTCCCCTATTTGTGGCTCTACAAATCCTCTAAAAGTTATTTTTTGCGTATTTTCCAATACATTGAATCCTAATCCTTTCTTCCCTGAGCGAATCCACCAGTGACCTTGTATTAAAATCGTCACATAAAAAACTAATCATAATCGTTCATAATTTTGCAATGGATGTACACTTGACGGTTTGAGCTCATTCTAGTTTTATACTTCTCCGTTTCTATTCATGTCATTTATTGGAATTCTCTGGGAATATCTGCATGAATGCGTCATTAACAATACACGAGACAAATGTCGACCCTGGTACCCTCCCCAGTGCCCTTATCCCCGTGACACAACCATTATGATATATTTCTAGAGCCAGTATCGACCAAACTGCCATCATTCTCATATTCTGTCAGCCTCCGCGAGATTTCAGAAATTCGTGTACCGTTGACGTCACCTACTTTCTGAATCCCAAGTCATTTTACCTACGTGCTGAATCCCAAGATATATCACCTACTTGCTGAATGCCAAGCTATTTTACCTACTTGCTGAATCCCAAGATATTTTTACCTACTTGCTGAATGCCAAACTATTTTACCTATTTGCTGAATGCCAAGCTATTTTACCTACTTGCTGAATCCCAATATATTTTTACCTATTTGCTGAATGCCAAGCTATTTTACCTACTTGCTGAATGTCAAGATATTTTACCTACTTTTTGAAGCCCAAGTCATTTTACCTACATGCTGAATCCCAATATATTTTACCTATTTTCTGAATCCCGAGATATTTTGCCTACTTGGTGAATCCCAAGATATTTCACCTAATTGCTGAATGCCAAGCTATTTTACCTACTTGCTGAATGCCAAGATATTTTACCTACTTGCTGAATGCCAAGATATTTCACCTACTTGCTGAATGCCAAGCTATTTTACCTACTTTCTGAATGCCAAGATATTCCACCTAATTGCTGAATGCCAAGCTATTTTACCTACTTGCTGAATCCCAAGATATTTTACCTACTTGCTGAATGCCAAGATATTTTACCTACTTGCTGAATGCCAAGCTATTTTACCTACTCGGTGAATACAAGGCTATTTTACCTACTTGGTGATTTAGAAGCTATTTTTCGAAGCGGGCTACACCTTAACTTGACGCACTTAAGCCCCATACCACTATTCCATTACACGCTAATATATTAAATATAAAGAGATGGAAGAGAATGAATAATTCCATCCACGGGGCCCATTTTTATATTATGATAACATGTGCCCTTTTCCATTAATTAATATAAACACTCATTTTACTCATTGCGCCTGGACTGCATTGACTTTACTTCAAAATAAAGTTTTTTCTTTCCTATTATGAGTAGATATAGGCGTATGCTTTCATGGCCTTTATTTAAATGTTCAGGCTAGTTTGTAGATCTTGTATTATTGTAACGTGTATAATAAATATCCTACTAATGTAGTTTGTAAATTGCTTGCATAAATAATAATTAGGGTGCAGTGCAGTTTACAAATATCGTCCTATAAATGGCAACATTCTATGAGCCGCCACTGCCTTTAAGGACAAAACCTTGCTAATCCCACCTCAAATATATCCTTAGACAACCGACTGACTTCAAAATTAGCGACGGAGAAGGAGAATGTTACTGAGAGGACGTGACGATATATCCGAGTAGAGGAGAGCTACCGATAGGACATGACGATATAACAGAGAAGAGGAGTGCTACTGAGAGGACATGACGATATAACGGAGGAGAGAAGTGCTACTGAGAGGACATGACGATATAACGGAGAAGAGGAGTGTTACTGATAGGACATGACGATATAACAGAGGAGTGCTACTGAGAGTACATGATGATATAACAGAGGAGAGAAGTGCTACTGATAGGACATGACGATATAACAGAGGAGAGGAGTGCTACTGATAGGACATGACGATATAACAGAGGAGAGTAGTGCTACTGAGAGGACATGATGATATAACGGAGGAGAGGAGTGCTACTGATAGGACATGATGATATAACGGAGGAGAGGAGTGCTACTGATAGGACATGACGATATAACAGAGGAGAGGAGTGCTACTGAGAGTACATGATGATATAACAGAGAAGAGGAGTGCTACTGAGAGGACATGACGATATAACAGAGGAGAGGAGTGCTACTGAGAGTACATGACGATATAACAGAGGAGAGAAGTGCTACTGATAGGACATGACGATATAACAGAGGAGAGGAGTGCTACTGAGAGGACATGACGATATAACAGAGGAGAGGAGTGCTACTGATAGGACATGACGATATAACAGAGGAGAGGAGTGCTACTGAGAGGACATGATGATATAACGGAGGAGAGGAGTGCTACTGATAGGACATGACGATATAACAGAGAATAGGAGTGCTAATGATAGGACATGACGATATAACAGAGGAGAGGAGTGCTACTGAGAGGACATGATGATATAACAGAGGAGAGGAGTGCTACTTAGACGACATGATTATATAACAGAGGAGAAGAATGTTATTGAGAGGACATGGCAATATAACAGAGGGGAGGAATGTTATTGAGAGGACATGGCAATATAACAGAGGGGAGAGAATGTTATTGAGAGGACATGGCAAAATAATAGAGGGGAGGAATGTTATTGAGTGGACATGATGAAATAAAAACGGGCCGGTCAAATGGATAAAACCTGATTTCCACGTTCGTTGAAACCAGAGAACACACACAATCTGCTACAGTTACAAAAGGTTTTATGAGCCCTAGGTGGAACTTGTAATCTCTATAGTATAAATAAAGCGCGTTACATAACATAATAATAATAATAATGTGTAAAATAACAGTAAAAAAAGAGAAACTAAATAAATAAAAAAGTGGCGACCCCTCTTTAACGTCCCAATCAATATGAACAAAAATACTATATCTTTTCTATTAGTATTTTTGGAAATTTTTAATCATATACTAAAGTGATTCGCCGACAAAGCGACCCCAAATGTCATAAAAACATAAAAGTGGTTATGTTGTTATGCCTATTTAATTAACGTTATTATTTTTTTAAATAGAAAAATAAAAATATTTTGAAAAAAATGTGCTAGGATCTTTGCGACCACCCTGACAGCAATGTGGGTCGACCCATAATGCTTTGCAATGGGTTAGATTCCAGTGCCCATTTATTTTGTCCCCCAGCACCTGTAATCATATGGTCTGAGGCGTTAGGCTCACACAATATTGTATTACTGGTGATGGGGATATCGAAGGTCCAATATCGGATGTATGCACTAAGGATGGGTTTCCTCCTATGATTTATCACTGTGGTTCTCCTATACTCTTTCCAGACCAATGTGAATGCATTTCCTCAAAAGCTACTATATTTATCCTTATTTCTCCTCGCCCCTTTTAGTGTGCTAAAAAAAATTCTTTTTACTCTCCAGTTAACAATATTATTTTAGCCCGCACCCCTTCCCCGCACCACAACACAGCATCCAGTCTATCCTCCTAGTTATACCAATGGAGTAGGGAGGAAGAAGACAGAATTTAGAGGAGATGTACCCTTAATCGCGTGGAGGGAAAATGAGAAACCATTCAGGGAAAAAAATTCTCAGTACACCCAACTGGGATTGTGTTACCACCTCCTTTCCCCCTTGTTAACCAAATTTGTGCATTAACAAATAATTTGAGGTCATCTCATTCCTGTATGAATTATTATTAACAAGTAACCAATGTCGAAGAACAAATAAAACACTCCACATCTACCATGAAGAACAGAGAAAACACTCTACATCTATCATGAAGAACAGAGAAAACACTCTACATCTATCATGAAGAACAGAGAAAACACTCTACATCTATCATGAAGAACAGAGAAAACACTCTACATCTATCATGAAGAACAGAGAAAACACTCCACATCTATCATGAAGAATAGAGAAAACACTCTACATCTATCATGAAGAACAGAGAAAACACTCTACATCTACCATGAATAACAGAGAAAACACTCCACATCTATCATGAAGAACAGAGAAAACACTCTACATCTATCATGAAGAACAGAGAAAACACTCCACATCTATCATGAAGAACAGAGAAAACACTCTTCTCCTATCATGAAGAACAGAGAAAACACTCTTCTCCTATCATGAAGAACAGAGAAAACACTCCACATCTACCATGAAGAACAGAGAAAACACTCTACATCTATCATGAAGAACAGAGAAAACACTCTTCTTCTATCATGAAGAACAGAGAAAACACTCCACATCTATCATGAAGAACAGAGAAAACACTCCACATCTATCATGAAGAACAGAGAAAATACTCTACATCTATGATGAAGAACAGAGAAAACACTCTTCTTCTACCATGAAGAACAGAGAAAACACTCCACATCTATCATGAAGAACAGAGAAAACACTCTTCTTCTATCATGAAGGACAGAGAAAACACTCTACATCTAACATGAAGAACAGAGAAAACACTCTACATCTACCATGAAGAACAGAGAAAACACTCTACATCTATCATGAAGAACAGAGAAAAAACTCTACATCTATTATGAATAACAGAGAAAACACTCCACATCTATCATGAAGAACAGAGAAAACACTCTACATCTATCATGAAGAACAGAGAAAACACTCTACATCTACCATGAATAACAGAGAAAACACTCTACATCTACCATGAAGAACAGAGAAAACACTCCACATCAATCATGAAGAACAGAGAAAACACTCTACATCTACCATGAAGAACAGAGAAAACACTCTACATCTATCATGAAGAATAGAGAAAACACTCCACCTTCAGCGTTTCCCACGGCTCCATAGTCGTTCGCCCGGAACGAACCGTTCATAGAGAAGGAACTAAATCGGGCGTTAAATTTCAAGGCTTTTTATTGCTAAATCATTTATTCCGCTTTTCCTTTGTTTCTCGTTCCTCCCCCTCCCCGTCCCCCACAATTCTCCGTTGCCTGCAGCGTTTCAGATCAAAACCAATGCGGGAAGTCGGATTTCACAATGATGCGTCGGTTCGGAAGGGGGTGAGGGGTCTATTCATAGAGACCATTGTGTTTGGGTCAGCCTATCGATTCTCTCAAAAACCATCGGGAGGAGAAAAAAAAAAACCACTGCCGGCTTCATAAATAACGCGCTGCGAAACCTCAGTGAATAAAGAAGCGCGCACTGAGACAAACCTCTGGAATGTTTTCCTCCGAGCGTCAATCGACCTCCTTTGTATCTGGAGCGAGCTGTTGGTATCGGTTGTCGGCCACATGGACTTCTTACATCTGAGTGAGTGAACACTCAGGATACTCATGCATGTTGATGAAAGGAACTCTTGAGATGGTCACACAATTAAAAAAAACACTAAAAGGCTTAAAGTTTGTACTGGAATGTACGAGTTAAAAAATGGCAAGTACGACAGGCAATGAAAACATCGAACCCAATTTGTGAGTTTCACTTCATTATCTTAAAGTTTTAACTTTACAAAATCAGAAAGTTGTAAATGTAAAGTGAAGTATTTTCCTGGGGGTATTTATATTCTGATAGAGGAAGGCAAACTGTTGACAGCCATTTTCTCACGTTATTATAATACTTACAATGTGTGGAAAATGTAACACTATTATGCAAGTAATATTATTGATTTGGAAAAAAATATATAAGATCTAATTAATAACTAGCCATCCACTTCGATGGCTGCATGGTCTAACAGACAACTCTCACAGTAGACTAGACCAACAGGGAGATCGAGGTTCAAAACTCAGTCGGGTGTACTGAGGATGGTTTTTGACAAATTGTTTTCCACTCTCCCTCTACGCAAATGTGGGAAAACTTCTATAAATATAACCTCCCTAATTCCTAAAATCAGTAGCGAAACTAGTACATAACTTCATAACCCAAACGGGTAGTAATATGTGGTGCTATAACAAATATATATTAGACAAAACGAACCTCTTTCTTCAAAATAAAACCCAGACGTGACAACCCAACGGAAACAAAACTTACAATATTGTTACGTTGATATCACCCCCCCTCCCCAGCTCCACCAACACACGCGTGTAACGCGATGAGTGAAAATTTAATTTATCTTCGTATTGTTTGTCATAAAGGCTTGATGGATTGATCCCATCCCTGGAATGACATGTGTTCGCTGCACCAGACACACACACACACACACACATGTGACAACGACACACTTCAAGTCACCCCCCCCAACCAGCCGACATCAATAACTTCCAACCAACAGCTCTGTTCCTGACATTCCACCACTTGACGAATTTGTCATAACGGAGAAAACACCGAGAGAGGAAACGTAACAAAGAAATGAGGCACAGAAACATATGAGGCGAGTGGTTAATACAGGGGCAGAGATTTCAAACAAAAAAAAAAGAGAAAGAGAGAACGATATAAAAAGACAGAGAAAGATATAGCACGCTGAAGAGTGGCTTTTGTTCTCACAGAGAAAATGTTGCTCCTCCATGTCATATAATTTTTACTATATCTTTCTCTGTCGCTCTTGTTTTTAAAAAAAATCCTATCTCTTTCCCAAACGTTTTCCATCTTTTTTTTCTCTTAATTTCCTCTAACAATTCTTCTCTAGCCCTTTCTCTTTCTGCTCACAATTTTTTTCTTTCTTTCTTTCAGCATTACACGTGGCTTCATACATTTTAAAAGCTGAACTTAGAATATAAAAAAATGGCAACGAAATATTTTATCTTTTATAAAAAGTATATATATATATATATAGATATATATTAGAAAAAGTGGTTTAGCGGGGAAATAAACCGGGAGTGACTTTACTGGCGAGCCTTTATGAACCGACTCGCTCCAAGCTGAGGATTTTCCTCACATTGTGAGGAGGGAAGGATTTATCATCCTTATTTGTCTGACGAGGAGAGGGGGAAGGACATTATTTATTTTCCATGAAGCATTAAGAAGCACACTTGTGCAATAATCCAGACTTTAAACTTATCATAAGATGATATGTTATATCCACACCCGCTTAGGTTGTCTGACAGCCTAAGGCGTCCCTCTAACAATAGACTCACCTTCCCGAGAGATTGAGGTTCAAATCCCGGTCGGATGTACCGGTTGTTTTACCTAAAACTTAAATTCGGGTACAATTCCTATAAATTCAACCTTCCTCATCCCTAACCCAGACCGGAATTAGTACAAAAGTCCGAACGGGTAGTAAGACACCGTGATAAAATATACTACCACATTACCTGCATCGGTACTCACGCGTATTAGACGTTAAACTGGTCTATTCCAATTCGACGCTTACCGAGAGGTTGTAGTTTTGATCCCGAACAGGGTGTTTCTCCTTTATAGTTTTTCCCCACTAAAATTTCACGCACATGTAGGTACATTCACCCCAAATTATTCCGCCCAAGTGTTAGCAGGGTAAGCAGGACTTGTGATATGCTCTCCCGCACGCCAGGATCCAAATATGAAACGTAATTAACTTTGAACAACCGTGGACCAACCGAAAGTTCTTTCTTCATTCATTTATTTTATTCTAATGTTCACCAGAGTCAAGTGTCCAAGACTACATTAAAACACTCTCACTCGTGATGATGTGTTTGAATCGAATGAACGATTAATTTTCTATCCATCCCAATCAAATGACGCTGCAATAGCTCTTTTGTGAGAGCTTCAATGAAACTGTTGAAAGGATAATTGACTTCCAGCAACGATACCATGACTATAATACATCAAGGGGGAGCGGGGAGGATATGGTTAAGGGGTCTGATGAATATACGACGTGTCATCGGGTATTATGGGTCGTGATAATAGTGGCCAGAGAAAGGGTATAGAGGATTGAGTTGTCTGATGTAGCTAAGTGGTGCAATTTATGGAGCCCTCTTTTTGTTATATTGTATTTAAAATATAGCTGTGTAAATCACAACTAATTGATATATTATTTTCCAAGCCATTCCAAATATGATAGTACAATGCTACCACCAGATTAAATCACAAACTAATAATTTATCTCTGTTCAAATTCCGATATCTTAACTCATCCGGTAGCGTGTTTGACTACTGAGTTAAGAGGGTCCCGGGTTCGAATCGTGTCATGGTCGAAAATGTATCATTAGTGAAATGTGGAACTCCCCTTTCACAGTGATGAATTAACGGCTTGGGAGTGGGTGTTTTGTTTGGTCTAGATTTAATTTAGTTTATGTCAGGTTCATAAAGCGCACGATAAACACCTCAAATAAAAATAATGAAAACAGGTTTAACGCCGCGCCGCAGAGTTAGTTACCTTCAGGGGGATTTGTTGTCACCAGTCGAGTCACTATCTGGGGTGCAGTTTGGTTACCTTGTTTAACATATTTCGTCCAGTATCGGTGATCACGCGGAATAAATGTCGTTGATGGAAAGGTCCTGCTAGGATTACTCTGGAGAATAGATATATAAGATTACTCAGGGGGAATATATAACTAGGATTACTCTGGGGGAATAGAAAGATAGGATTACTCTGGGGGAATGGAGAGCTAGTATTACTCTGGGGGATAGAGATCTAGGATTACTCTGAGAGAATTGAGAGCTAGGATTACTCTGGGAAATTGAGAACCAGTGTTGTGGTAAACGCGTGTCAAACTAAGTCACTCATCCAATGTTCTGAACATGAAGGTCTTGTTTTTCTCCTCTCACACCTTCTGGAGATTATATATCCTGATAGCTAATCAGCGCCTCCGAGCTAATAAAGATCAGAAGAATGTTTCTAACAACCTCCATTCAAGCAGTGACGGAACAAGGGCCTTCCTAAGAAAGAGGAATCATATTGAACATTAGATCAAGGATTCGTTCTTGGAGGAGGAAGAGGGATGATAAAAAAAAAACACTTCAAAGGAAAGTCAAGCAAGCGCCGGTAAATCTTCTCTTGGGGTGAAAGGTAAAGAAAGCTTTGTTGATCGGAGGCGTTTGTCTGGAATCTTCCAGGTTTATTGAGGGATACACAAGGAATGATTTTGAAATTCAGGAGACACCTATACCAAGTTTTTATGAATGTGGAAACGGAAAAGCGGAAAATTCACACACACACACACATACAGAGCCGCTTGGTGACGTGCAGACTCTAGAAATTCCTGGTTAAAATATTAGATGATAGAATCCTAGGTTATGTATTAACATATTTGGTCTAAGGCAGACCCGACACTAGTCTCACATTCAACCACCGAGAATTATAGTCGACACGTGTATGTGAGAAGATAACTGTTATTGCTGTTATTGTAACTCATCTGATAATGTTTCTGTTGTTAACGTCCTCGGGAGAAATTAAACTGAAGATTGAACTCTACAACTTTGGACATCTCGGGTGTGTTCCTTACATTTAAATAGGGGGAAATTAAACTGAAGATTGAACTCTACAACTTGGGACATCTCGGGTGTGTTCCTTACATTTAAATAGGGGGAAATTAAACTGAAGAGTGAACTCTACAACTTGGGACATCTCGGGTGTGTTCCTTACATTTAAATAGGGGGAAATTAAACTGAAGAGTGAACTCTACAACTTGGGACATCTCGGGTGTGTTCCTTACATTTAAATAGGGGGAAATTAAACTGAAGAGTGAACTCTACAACTTGGGACATCTCGGGTGTGTTCCTTACATTTAAATAGGGGGAAATTAAACTGAAGAGTGAACTCTACAACTTGGGACATCTCGGGTGTGTTCCTTACATTTAAATAGGGGGAAATTAAACTGAAGAGTGAACTCTACAACTTGGGACATCTCGGGTGTGTTCCTTACATTTAAATAGGGGGAAATTAAACTGAAGAGTGAACTCTACAACTTGGGACATCTCGGGTGTGTTCCTTACATTTAAATAGGGGGAAATTAAACTGAAGAGTGAACTCTACAACTTGGGACATCTCGGGTGTGTTCCTTACATTTAAATAGGGGGAAATTAAACTGAAGAGTGAACTCTACAACTTGGGACATCTCGGGTGTGTTCCTTACATTTAAATAGGGGGAAATTAAACTGAAGAGTGAACTCTACAACTTGGGACATCTCGGGTGTGTTCCTTACATTTAAATAGGGGGAAATTAAACTGAAGAGTGAACTCTACAACTTGGGACATCTCGGGTTTGTTCCTTACATTTAAATAAGGAGAAGAAAAAAATTCTGAAAAAATCGAAGGAATATTTTTTGGGGGTTAAATTATCCCTTTAATATTTCTGGTAGAATTTATGTCTTCATAGTAATTTCTATAGCGCAATAGCCCTGCCCTAGATTGCGATGTTTGTTTGATACTAACATAACAGTGTTGAAACGAAGCAAGTGGAAGAACTGGACTAGCTTACTTGTTGTGATGATCTAGTAAATATTGAGGAAGAACGCTGACAACTCACAACAACTTGTCCTCGTTGTGCTAAGCAATTGAGCAAATTTGCAGTATAGAGGATTCTGTATTAGAGCTATCGAGGCTGACAAATTAAGATCTATTAAGAGGGGTCACTCTGCCCATTTTTGGGGCCACGTGGATTAGAACATCGGGTCATCGGGTACTTGTGCTAGAGGGAAACCGTCGTGTCCAGTGTACCGGGTTCGAATCCGTAAGGGGTGTAAGTCAAGCGGGTGGTTAAGCATTCCTCGCTAAGCCGGTTCTCTCACGAGCTCCTAAGTAAAAGTCCTTATATCTTTTTGTAACATCTTTTTAACATCACAGTTTTGTAGTAGCTCGCAGTGCTATTAATAAACCCTAAAAACCAAATCCTTCTATAATTTCGAACCCACACATCTATTTTGCCACCGTCCCCGATAGCTATCCTGACAGATTAGGCCCACAGGAAGGGAGCGGTGACAATAGTAAATATAACGAGTGTGTTTTTGTGTGAGATATCATTGATTTACACTTTTTAATTATTTTAAGTTAAATACTACATTTTGGACCAACTAAATTATGTATGTAGCCATTTATTATTGAGTTTTTCTCTATACATGTATATTTGTCCATTTAGGTCGTAAATCATCTTTATTTATTTCCTGTGGGTGTGAGGTGAGGATGTCGTAGGAGAAAGGTTTTTTTTATAGTCGTGAGAGATAATCTAGGATATGATACAGCATGAAACACGCAGAGTGATGAAGAGTATTCATACTACGCCATCACTTCTCGCCCAGTGTGTGTGTGTGTGTGTGTGTGTGTGTGTGTGTGTGTGTGTGTGTGTGTGTGTGTACCTAAACTGTAGTGGCCGGCATGCATTAGATGCTTCGAATGTTTGGCTTATCTTCTAATATATTTTGATGGAAAGTTTTAGCCAAATTAGTACAATAGGATGTCTACCGAATTATGTAAACCATATTTAATGACGTTTTTAATGACCTTTACATAAATATTCATTAACAAAAAGTGCTAGTAAAAAGGTTATTACCCATCCACTCGGACACATTATCATTCAAAATGTCATCAATTATGATTTCTAAAATGCTCTCATTTCCAAGCTACGTCATCACCGGGGAGTAGTTGTGCATTTAACATAATTCTGGGCAAATATATAAAAATAATACTTTCCTACCTGCACAATGAGCTTGGCTCACAAACTCATGACCTTAAAAATAATTTCATGACTTTCTAATAATTATAATGACTAGTAAATATCCTGCACACGCATATATTCCCATGTAAATATTTTTAGATGATTTTCCTTGTTTCTATTTTGTCACTTAGGGTGATATCATTTTAAAAATGGTGATTAGTTTAGTGATTTGTGGTAAAAATAATATTTTCACTATACTCATAGATTGAGGCAAAATTATGCCACGTGCTTTAGGCTATAAAACTAATATTTTTTTTTAAATCAACTATTCAAGATCTAAAATAGATAGAAAATGTGTTCAATGTTGGCCTGAGGATAGATTTTGTCTAAGCACGTGACACATATGGTAATACCTAACATAGTATATTAGTTGCTATACCGTAGCACTACATTCATACGTTTCATAATTTAAATGACACACGATTTGGTGGCCACATGGTCTATCGTGCTACTCTCGTATTGGACTAAACTGTTGACGATGAGGAGATCGAGGTTCGATCCCAGTTGGGGCACTGAGGGTGGTTTTTACCTAAATGGTTTGCCACTCTCCCTTCACGCAAATTCAGGTACACTTCCTATAAATATAATCTTCCTAATCCCTTAACACATTAGTACAATTAGTAAATATGCGTATTACCCAAACGAGTAATAATACGGGTGCTAATTTTTTTATTAAATGACAATTTTGTATTTGTGTTTCACCGCCTGTTCGAGCTAAAGGATGTGATTATATTAATTGAGTAAGCATGAATAAGGTAGGATTCATAGGAAATATATCCTTATTTGCGTACAAGGATAGTGAGAAAACACTCAAAGTAAAACACCATTTTCTTTAGGCGCGCTGGGGATTTGAACCCCAATCTCTCCATCAACGTAACACCAGACTAAATGAGATTGAGATTCAAACCACGTGCCTACCTGCTCGATTTAATTACTCTCTTAGTTAGTGAACAATTAACGTCAGAGAAAGTGGTTACTGTTGACGCTCTTCATGAAAGTAGGCATTGAATTTACCTCCGTCGAGCAAATTCTCTTCCATTTTCATTTTTTCTTCCACGTCTTCCTTGTTCACCACTTCTAGAGAAATTACACATTTCCCCGCTTATGTATTTCCCACATTTCTCCTATACTCTTTCACCACTCCTCCTATATTCCCTATCATCCCTCACCTGTAGAAATCTTGTTCTCACTTGCGTCTACCAATTTAAGGCGAGGTTCTGTTCGCTCGGGCAATAGTTTTGTAATCAGACCGTCGTAGGCAAGCTTAAAAACTTGCTACCATTATAATTGACTGAGCGTGGTCCTGTTTTAACTTGACCATTCAGCATTTTGTCTGTTTGTCCGACAATTACTGTCGAATGAGGAGATAAATTAAAGACATTTGGCGGATACATTATTTGAGCCTGGGCTGAGTGATATGTGTGTAGGCCTACATGTTTCTTAGATCTGATTATCTGTTTCAATATGGCTTCTGCTCAAGCGTTTTTCATCTAATAGCTCATTTAAAGTGATTTTAATTTAAAATTCTAAGCAAGAGATCGAGTGTCTAAGGCGATTAATATTAAGATTTGACGTATACTAAGAGAATAACATCATAAACCACACGAGCAATAATTATTCTGTATGAACATATCTAACCAGAGATGTATCTGGGCAGCTATACCTCAGTTTTAGCTTATGTGGTGCTGACTGACATCTCACAGCTGACTTCTGTCTGACGGCTTGGAAAACTTACCAGACCAAATTATGTATCCCTACGCCGAACCATATGATCTGCAAAAAACATGTCTTTAGCAGTTGTCACTTCTGACAGTATATACCTAAATGTTGACTGTCAGAAGTCAGCTGGTAACTGTCAGTCAGCACCACATAAGCTAAAACTGAGGTATATAATATATTATTTAGTATAGTATTAATTTGCTTGTATCTACCTTTATCAACAAGGAAATATTTCAACTTGAAATCCCGGGAGAAATGTTAATGCTTTAGTAAAGATAATAATATCATGATATAATTCTTAACAAGATGTACAGTACTTAATTTTTGAGTAGAGGGAGCGTGGTCTAGTGTTCTTAGAGCTACTATTTGGATAAAAAAAATTGTACAAACCTATAATCTTACACATTTGTTTTATTTATGCTAAACAATTATTTATTCCTCAATAAGTTTTTAAGATATCAGTGGGCAGTTACAGCGATGGCTGCAGATTATTGCACTAAAATGTATTTTAAACTTTTTACTGGGAAAGGATATATATATAAAAAGCACTTACTCACTTTTTAGTTAAAAGTTTACTCGTCAACTTTACTTAGATATTTAGTTTTAAGTGTTTAATTTGAATAAAAACGTATATTTTCCCCCGTCACGCCCCGACGAGAACTTTAAAATGACCCCTCTCCCAGATCTCTTTCTATTCTTTGCACCAAACCACTCAAGTAATGATTGAACTGATGTTATTTTTAAGCAAAGACAAATATTTAATTTACAAATATACAGCTATACACAAATAATGGTTTCCATGGTGATGTAAACTAAGAATGATTGTACAGATGAATCACTGTCTACACAGAAGGAGAATATGGGAAACTCGATAGGAAAATTGGGGTTTAGTTTTAGGCCACTATTTTTACCGGCATCTTGATTCCCTAATCTTTAAAATGAGTGTTTGTTTGTCAAAATCTGTTCAGTCATTTCCTCGTAATTTCTATTCCTGGAAACAGACTTACCAAATAATATATATTAAGATATATGATAGAGAGAGTGATAAAATGTGATAGGGAAAATGAGAGTTTAAGTGTTTGAGGGTGTTATTGTGTAAGTGTGTGGATGAGTGTGAGAAAGTGAGTGTAAGAGACTGAGAATGAGCAATTGAGAGAGATCGAGTGAGTGTGAGCGAGTGATAGTGAGAGTATGTGTATGTGTTAGAGAGAAAAATACTAAAAGAAGAGAAAAAGAGTGTGTATTAGAGGAGAGAGAGTTTGTGAGAAAGAGAAAGAGAATATGTAAGGGAAAATGCGTGATAAAGTGTGTAAGTGTGTGTGTGTGTGTGTGTGGGCGCGAGAGAAAGAGAGAGTGTACAATTTTGGGAGATATATTGTGTGAAAGAGAAAGAAAATTGCAGGACGTGTGGGAGAGAGTTTGAGAGAGAAATTTAGAGAGGGAGAGATTAGTTTAGAGAGAGAAAATAAGATTGAGAGAGAGTTATAGAGATAAATTAAAATATCGAGTTTGAGAGAGGATGGGTTTGAGAGAGTGGTTTGAGAGCAAGAGAGAGTGAGTTTGTGGTAAAGAGAGTGAGATTGAGTGAGTGAGCTTGGGAGAATGGGATAGATAGAGTGATATTGAGAGAATGATATTGAGATAGAGAGAGTTTGACATAGAGGGAGTTTGTGAGAGAGTATTCAAGAGATAGAACGTGAGAGAGAGAGGGATTGAGACAGAGCTTAAGAGTGAGAGTATAATAAAGATAATGTGAGAGAACTTGTGTGTTAAATTATTATATTAGAGAAAGAATTTTATAGAGTGAGTTAGTGTGTGTGTGTGTGTGTGTGTTCGTGAGAGAGAGTGTCAGATAGAGAAAGAGAATGTGAAAATATAGATGTAGTACTCATACATTATGGTTCTGTGAAATATCATTCATTCAAAATTAAGTATCAACATGTAAACATAACTGAACTTACTGTATTTGTAAGAATGTGAAAATATCGATGGGATGCACAAAACATTACTTTTAAATATCATATCCTCAAAACTAAGCGGTAAAATGATAATGTAGCTTAACTTATGTGTTTGTATTGGGTTACTATTTGCTAAAATGAACATCAAAACTCATTATTTGAATCAAATGAACATCAAACCGTATTATTTGAAAAAATGAACACCAAAACACATACTTAGATAAGCTATTTTTTTTAAACTTGATTCAAGATCATTTATCGTTTTTTGAGCTTATAATACATACCTAAAATATTTAAACATCATTTTACCATGTGCAAAACCAAACGTAGACAATAGTTTCACGAACTTAAAAACTTAGCCTTTTAATTTTCGAATTATGCTCAGTATTATTGATGTAATGCGAATTAACGACAGCAACATTCCAATAAAAAATAAAGGTTTCTCTAGTTTAGGCATATTAATTTTAGTTGCGTTATGACCAAAATCCAAAGATAAATATTCATCCAAAGAGAAAATTGTGATGTCTTCGGACCAACAAATAAAGATTGAGCTATTATTTTTAGCTAAAGAGATATATTTTATTTAGGGATTTACAGCCATGCAACAAATAAAGGTTTCCATGGTGACTAAACAAATATTGAAAAACTGAAAATTCTCTGTGAAAATGGGGTTTTCGTGGAAAATTACTATTTTTACCGACATCCTAGACAACTAACCGTTAAAATAAGTGGTCGTTTGTCAAAACCTGTTCAGTCATTTCCTCGTAATTTCTACTATCGGAAACGGGCTTATCAAATTATATATAAGATTGGTGGATCGTTGCAGCGATGCCTGCAAATTATTGAACTAAAATGTATTTTAGATTTTTTATTGTGAAAAAATATATATAATAAGACTTCACTTGACTTTCTAATTATAAGTTTATTCGTTAAAGGCTATCAAATTACATGTATATTTTTCTAATTTAATTTTATCAAAATTTATCTATCTATGTTATATTTTAATACATTCTGATGTTGTTAATTGTATTTTTAGGACTACTGTTTTTTGATTAGCAACTTACTGATCATAAATAGGCTTAAATTTAACTTTTCAATTTACTTTCTTATTTTATACTCAAAACTGTAATTTCACATAGCTTATGTCAATAATTTTAACATATTATATTTTAACCAAGTGTTTCATCTAATCATTATATTTCAATTTCTAATCTAATATTAAGGCCTATTTTGTATTAATAGGTTTACTGTAATTGTCTCTTTCTCAATTATTGTAAGTGGTGATCCTTACTATACTTATAATATTTAACTTCAAATTTCTATTAAAATTCTATAATAATTTTTAACTTATAAACTGTTTCACATTAACCTATTTTCAACTTATCTAATATTCTCACAAGCTCGTTCCATTACACAATATCATCAATCAATTTCTCCTTACTAAAGATAATATGAATATAAATACAATGTACAATGTTGTTTGATTTGAATCGAAACTTATATTTTCTCTTTTCCGTCCACGATGAGAAATTTAAAACGATCCCTTTCCCAGCTCTTTATCTATTCGTTGCACCAAACCACTCAAGTAAGAATAATTAAGCTGTTATTATTTTTAACCTAAGAGAAATATTTTATTTACCGATATACAATAATACGCAAATAATGGTTTCCATGGTGATGTAAACAAAGAATGATTGTACAGTTTAGCCGTTGCCCACACAGAACAAAAATATGAAAAAATTTGGAAGGAAAATTTAGTTTTAGTTTTAAGCTAATAATTTTGCAGGCATCCTACACCTCTTTAAACCTTTAAAATGACTTCATTGGTTAAAATTGGTAAAACCGTTTCTTAATTTCAACTATAAGAAATGGGCTTATTAAATTATATATAATAATGTGCGTGTGTGGGGGTGGGGGTGGGGGAGGAGAGGATGCGTGTGAGAAAAAGAGTGGGTATGAGAGAANGGGGGTGGGGGAGGAGAGGATGCGTGTGAGAAAAAGAGTGGGTATGAGAGAAATTGAGAGAGTTTGTGAGAGATAGAAAGATAATTTGTAAGGGAGAGTGCGTGATAAAGTGTGTGAGTGTGTGTGTGTGTGTGTGTGTATGAAAAAAAGATAGTGTAAAATTTTTGGAGAGATATTGTGTGAAAGAGATGTGGGGGCATGTGAGAGTGAGTTTAAGAGAGAAAGCTAGAGAGGGAGAGATTATTTTAGAGAAAGAAAATTAGAGTGAGAGAGAGTTAGAGACAAAGTTTAAGAGAGCGTTGGAGAGAAAGTTAGAGAGGAGTTAGAGAGACAAATTGAGAGTGTGAGTTTGAGATAAAGAGGGTTTGAAAGAGATTAAGTGAGTTTGAAATAGAGAGAGCGAGATTGATATATAGAGAGAGTGAGAGTGATTTAGAGGGAGTTTGAGAGAAAGCTTTTGATTGATATAGAGCAAACGTTAGAGAGATAAAGAGTCAGCATTTGAGAGATAAAGAGCGTATGAGAAAGAGAAAGCGTTTGAGTGAGAGAGCATTTGAGAAAGAGCTTAAGAGAGAGAGTATAATAAAGATAATGTGAGAGAAATTGCGTAATAGAGTGTGTATATGAGGATAGATAGTGTGTGAAAAAGATAAGGATAAAGTGTGAGAGAGAGAATGAGAGAAGATCGTATGAGAGGTAGTGTATTATAAAGTGTGTGTGTGTGTGTGTGTGTGTGTGTGAGGGGAGAGAGTGTGAGTGTGTGAGAGCGTTAGAAAGAGTGTAAGATAGAGATAGAGAATGTGAAAATATAGATGTGGTACTCAAAACTACGGGTTTTGAAATATCATTCCCTTAAAATTAAGTATCAACATGGAAACATAACTGTACTTACTGTATTTGTAAGAAAGTGAAAAGATAGATGGGGTACACAAAAATTACTTTTAAATATCACATCCTCAAAATTAAGCGGTAAAATGAAAACATAGCTTAACTTATGTATTTGCATTGGGCTACTTTTCGCTAAAATGAACATGAAAACCCATTATTTGAAAAAAAAATGAACACCAAAATCAATTATTTTAATAAAATGAACCTTAAAACCCACTATTTAAATAAAATGAACATCAAAATCCATTATTTGAAAAAAAAAGAACACTAACACTCATACGTAATTAGTTAAAATGGCTATTTCTAAACATTAATTCAAGATCATTTTATCGTTTTTGAGCTTATAATACATATCTAAACATATTTAAACATCATTTTATCGTTTTTGAGCTTATATTACATACCTAAACATATTTAAACATAATTTAAACGTTTTTGAGCTTATATTACATACCTAAACATATTTAAACATCATTTTATCATGCGTGAAACAAAACGTAGACAATGTTTTCATGAATTTAAATTAACCTTTTAAATTTCAAGATACGCTGAATAATATTGATTTAATTGACATTAACGATAACCACATTCCAATAAAAATATTTATTTTATTGATTTAAATGCGAATTAAAAATAACACAATTCCAATCAAAAATAAATGTTTCCCCAGTTTAGGCATCTCAATTTAGATGTGTTATGACCAGCATACAAATATAAATATTCATCCAAAGAGAAAATTGTGTGGTGTTCGGACCAACAAATAAAGATTGAGTTATTATATTATTTCTTAGCCAAAGAGTTATATTTTATTTAGATATTTACAGCCATACAGCAAATAACGGTCTCCATGGTGACTAAACAAATAATGAAAAACTGAAAGTTCTCTGTGAAATTGGGTTTTCGTGGAAAATTACTATTTTTCCTGACATCCTGGACTCCTAACCGTTAAAATGAGTGGTCGTTTGTCAAAATCTGTTGTCATTTCCTCGTAATTTTTACTACCGGAATAGGGCTTTTCAAATTATATATAAGGATGAAAACACTTTCAGCGTGTGTCGTATTTGGTTTAACCTTCCTCGTTGAGTTCTGGATTCGATTGTTTTGTAAATATTAATCATACAAGTAGGATACAGTGAACAAGACCCGCACCCTCCCCCACTACTAGTCACAACACCTGTGATCACGTGCTCATCAATGGTAGATCTGTATAAATAACGCGTCAATGAGTGCGAGGGAGTTAATTGAACATTGACTGCCATTATAACATCAACACACACGTGATACAATACGTTCAATTATATTTCTGATTGGGACATAGCGACCAGTCAAACAGGACATGTCCGCAGGATTACACTCATAGGGTCACTAGCATCGGTGGCCATGGGGTTTAAAACGTCACTCTCGTAGCGGACTGGTTTGCAATGTACAATGTACATTGATGTAAATAAAAATAAAACAATTAAATTTAAAGAGTGATTTTAATTATTGTAGTGAATGATATCCTTAAATACACCCTACCTACTAAGGCATGCCTTGTATATTATAATGTTAATAAAAGTAATATAAGTATTGTGAAGCAATACTTGAAATTGTTAAATTCTCACTTAAATTGTGATTATAAGAGAACATACATATTTCTTTAAGCAAATAACAGGATTTTAACAACAACAAAATTTATTCTGTATAACATGTAACAATAAGGCTATGATTCTTTAATAAACAAAAAAAATATATTGTTCTGAGGTGGACAAAAGGTATTAATTCTAATTTGAAAAAACTGAAATTATTTGTCCTTCTTTAGTAATTTTAAGGATTATGCTTAATAATTTACATCCATAACAGGATGTTTACAGATGGATTTGATCTCACCCGAAAATGTTGAATCAAAGCTCCATCAATATTTAACTCTCCGGCCTAAAATTTCCACAAAAAATCTTCCTTGAGTGCTTCCACTCAACCTTCTTCACAAGTTTATACCTCTTTTAGAAGTTTTAGATGATTAGAATTACCATGAACCTTTAAAAAAAAATAATTGAAGGATCCCCAGATCGGATCCTTCCTTCCACTTTCGAAGCCAATTTCAAGAGTCACAACAAAAAGTAAGACAAAACACAAACACGTTCTTTTTGTTTTAAAATAAACAATTACCAGCCTAGGAGAAAACAT
This sequence comes from Timema bartmani, assembly GCA_902151455.1. Classification (NCBI taxonomy): domain Eukaryota; kingdom Metazoa; phylum Arthropoda; class Insecta; order Phasmatodea; family Timematidae; genus Timema; species Timema bartmani. Next base: position 51,913 of record CABFWB010001526.1, read on the forward strand.
TCGCCGGGATTTATAAGCAAGAATAAAACAATCTTAACTATTTAATTATTGGAAGTATTACTATATGGATGATTATAATTTTTACATATGAACATAAGTTATCTTTAGAATTAATTTTAAACTTGGCACCAAACAAAAAAACAAAACGAGAATAATAATTTCTTCCGCTAGGGTCAATTATTGTTTCAAGAGACAGCCAGATGTTATAAGCGTCCAAGAACATAAAATACATTGGTATCATAATAGTTCCGAAATAAACCACTCTCTGGAGCAGATAGCGTTAGAATCACCTACCAACAAAATTAATAAACATGGCGGGTTGGCAGTTTATGAATAAAATAAAGAAAAATTATTTAATATAGTAAAATAAAGGTAAGTAGATTATATGTATAACATATATTTTAATTGTAAATGAATAAATAATGAATATTCAAAACTTTAGGAGTTTTGAATGAAATTTAAAACAAATAAACAGTAAAATAGTAAACGATATTATATATTTGAAGAATTTAGTCAACTGATTATTAGATTTCTATTATAAATAACTCTTTTAACCAAAAATAACATCACAAAACTACTCTTAATTTGAGGGCTAGGGTGAAAAAAAATCCTGAAGTATCGCCCTATAATATCATGATACCAAGTTTGAACAAAATCCATCCAACCATTTTGGATCCGTGATCAGGGACAGACATACAGACAGACATACAGACAGAATGGAAGAGAACTTTTTTTAGTTCAGGTTCACTTGAAACGCTAATACTCATAATAATCTCGAGATACATTTTTTCACGTTTACAATACTTTCTATTGATCTGAGAAAGGAATAAATATGTGTATACTACAAACAATTACTCTAAGTTAAAAATATTTTTTATAATAAAGTAATATTATTTTTAGAGTCACGAATTAATAGTTTTTGTTTCAATGTTATATAAATACTCGAACATGGGGAAACCTTTCTTGTTTTTCCGTGACGTCACCCGTACTGGTTGTGTTGAGATACTCCGTGATGATATTTGAGAGATAGATCACACATGGTATACTCTCACATATCTTCTATACATATAATAAAACTATAAATCCTATTTGTGACTTCAATTCCGTTTGTTTGTTTGTTTGTTGAAAGTAAACTCTAAAAAATACGCACTGGATCGAGACGGGACTTCTTCCGCTGTACTCCTTATTTTTCAGGGAACAGGGTAATTTATATACCCTCACGCTATCTCTTCAGAGAGCGAAGCAGTGAACATTCATCGCGGCTGGTGTTGTGGGTACATAAGATGGCACGTGATATGATCTCGGGGTGAGGAGGGGAAGGGGATGAGGGCGTATCCGTGTTTCTTTGTGAATCTTCGTACGCACATAAAATACTGCTCTCGAATGTGTTATGTACTGTTTATTGCGAGCGAGTGAAGCTACTCTATATATGATGGGTTTTAGTGCTAGCTACTGGCGTGTAGCATGGTAGCATGAGAAGTACGTATATTATCTGAGAATGTTTGTCGCTCGCCATGACTGCCCTCCACACAGTCAGTGGCGGTCGTGGTAACTCTGTGTGGGTGACGCATGATCCAGGTCGGTTGCTCTTGTTTACCCTACCGCGGTCCAGTTAGTTACGATTGCGGGGGGGAGGAGAGAAGGTCACATCATCCACCCCTACCCCTTGTAACGCAATCTGCAGTGCGGCAAACTGTTTTGAGAGAACCTTAGTAACTAACTGGGCCTCCCGCAAAGTTGGCAAACAACAGTGATAATTGTTTGAGGGAGGGCCAGGGTCTTTCCGCGTGGTTTCAACGGCTGGTGGGCTAGCCTTGTTACGTTTCTTGCAAGGACTGGTGAGCTAGCCTTGTTACGTTCCTTGCAAGGACTGGTGAGCTAGCCTTGTTACTCTCCTTTCAAGGACTGGTGAACTAGCCTTGTTACGTTCCTTGCAAGGACTGGTGAGCTAGTCTTGTTACTTTCCTTGCAAGGACTGATGAGCTAGCCTTGTTACGTTAATAGCAAGGGCTGGTGGGCTAGCCTTGTTACGTTCCTAGCAAGGGCTGGTGGGCAAGCCTTGTTACGTTCCTAGCAAGGGCTGGTGGGCAAGCCTTGTTACGTTCCTAGCAAGGGATGGTGGGCTAGCCTTGTTACGTTCCTAGCCAGGACTGGTGAGCTAGCCTTGTTACGTTCCTAGCAAGGACTGGTGAGCTAGTCTTGTTACGTTCCTAGCAAGGGATGATGGGCTAGCCTTGTTACGTTTCTTGCAAGGGCTGGTGGGCAAGCCTCGTTACGTTCCTAGCAAGGGATGGTGGGCTAGCCTTGTTACATTCCTAGCCAGGACTGGTGAGCTAGCCTTGTTAAGTTCCTAGCAAGGACTGGTGAGCTAGTCTTGTTACGTTCCTAGAAAGGGCTGGTGAGCTAGCCTTGTTACGTTCCTAGCAAGGACTGGTGGGCTAGCCTTGTTACGTTCCTAGCAAGGGCTGGTGAGCTAGTCTTGTTACGTTCCTAGCAAGGGCTGGTGAGCTAGCCTTGTTACGTTCCTAGCAAGGGCTGGTGAGCTAGCCTTGTTACGTTCCTAGCAAGGACTGGTGGGCTAGCCTTGTTACGTTCCTAGCAAGGGCTGGTGAGCTAACCTTGTTACGTTCCTAGCCAGGGCTGGTGGGATAGTTTTTTAAAGGATAGGATTATATATATATATATATATATATATATAGAGAGAGAGAGAGAGAGAGAGAAAGAGAGATTGAGAGAGCGATAGAGTGATAATAAGAAATAAAGGGGGAAAGGAGAGGTAGTAAATAAGAAATACTTGTAGTGATGTGTACGTGAGATAAGGCCTCAACCCTATCTAGTCTAGTTGCAGGTGATTGGGAGTAGCTTGGGTTCGAATCCCATACGAGTGCGTTGATTGCGTTTCTTTCCTTAATGATTTTACCCTTTCCCTCAACGTAAATGGGGCTACAATTTCTAAATTTTATGTTCTGCTTCCTACTCCATTAGTATATGAATGCGCATGGCCCAGATGGGGTAGTAAGATGAAGTGTACAAATAAAACTGAAGCATGCACGAACAGCTGTGGAGGGATGTTAGATAGAGGGGGGAATTATTATTGTACTATCTGCTATCATTTGTACAATCAATCTATATTAGCTAATTACTTCCTCCGGAAATTCAACAACAGATTTGAATTCATTAAATTATGCTCCTAACAAAACTTAATTTGACTATAAATAAAATTGTAAATCATTTAAAATAAAATGTAGACGATGCAAGTTTTTTTACAACTGATGAAATTTTAATAATTTTAATATTGTAAATAATCTCTAACATAGCTAACTTATGGTAACGGTTTGTTAATATCCGTAATATTGTAAAAGCACTGCTCATTAAAAGTTATCAAAACTGTACAATAACTTCGATAGTTTTTCATCCAGTCGTTGAATTCATAGTTCCCTCACAAAATGTATATAACATTGGTACTTTAAGTGAGATTTACTTTGCACGAGTGTCATTTATATAAGTGAATGTAAAAAAATCTTTTATGCTGGTTGTGTTTTTATTTTCACAAAGATTTAAATATTTTATCTTTTATGTTTTACTGTGCTTTAAACTTATACCTCTCCAGATATTATGTCACACGTGCAATACGATTCTGTTAGACAGGAGCGTTTGGGCCGGGGGAAGGGACGGGAAATAAAGCTAAAAATAGAATTATATAGCCAATCTATATGCATCCCTCATGGGCTTTTATGTAGAAAATCTTGCCTAAATCTTCATGATATCCCTTACCCCCACCTTTCTTTTTATATCCATGCATACATAAATTTATTTTGACTTGTATACAATTTTCTCTTTTTCTCCTGGGTTTACGCTTCACGGATAGAAATAGGTTGGTGCAATAAATAGAGATTTATTCACTCTTTTGTCGCAGCAAACACTTGTCTATTCTCGCACGCTTTCTATTCGAGTTATACCAGCTCTAATGTTTAATAGCGAATATAAATGCAGGGATACCCCCTTCCCCTCACGCAAACACATTTTTAAGATATATTTTTTTAACACCAGAAACTGAAAAGAAGTATAATCCAATTTTCAGAGTATGTATTTATATTAAAAATATGAGAAAAACTTTTAAAATAATAAGTTTTATTTTAAACATACTCAAGAAGTTCAATTCTTCTATTAATTTTACTAGATTCAATTCACTAAAATAACAAAGATATATAAAACTATTTTAATCCTAAAATAAAGAATAAATAAGCTAACGAAAAAGGAATAAATCTTTTCAAGCTATATACACAGCCCTGAAAATAGCTTACTTCTCTTGACAGTTATAATTGTTACTAGATCTACTTCCATGTATTCATACGTCAAGTGATGTGATTTATATCTGTCGCTTCTGATAGATTGTATCAATATATATAAAATAACAATAATAAAATGGTAAATATGTTATCAATTTTGACTAAAACAAAATATGTTTGTATTCTCTAAAGTTTTTTCATCCCGAAATTCTGCTATAGATGATTGATCTCTCCCTTTTGTTCTCTCTGTGAATGCGACCACAGTTCGTATCCCTCACGTTACTCGGATGCAAAAGCTCCAGGTAGGTTGGCAATCCATCTTAGGGGTCACTGTTCGACTTTTAGAGTGTCTGATATAAATTAATTAAAACCTGTATTATTTGTTCCAGCAATAAGATATTACAGATATCGACATTAGGAAAAAGGCACCAGTCTTGTCCTGTCTGGTTTTCTGGCTATGGACAGGTTTGGGTTATAATACTTCCGGATGTATTAAGGTAAATTTCCCTGGTACCAGGGTAGTTTTCCCTAAATGGTTTAACAAATATAAATGCAGGTACGTTTTCTTTAAATTTAACCTTCCTCCCTGTTATCTCGTTTGGGTATTTATACGTGTGGCTGGCCTGGACAGGTGTTAAGGCAACGTGGAGATGAAAGTGTTATTTCCTGGGTTTGTCAAGTTACCAGCCCTGTGTTTACAGCAAAATTGTGTTTATAACGTTGTTTGACATATAGCATGATATACAAACATAATATTTTATTCGTCAGTTGGTACGAGACGTACTCAGTATTTTAATGACTGTGTCATGAGAGAGATATTTAGCTAGCGTAATTACAGCCCATGGATTTAGTGTATTTAATTAATATATTAATGGGAGGCCATGTTGTTGTAGGATGAGATGAGCTTGGAGCGAAGACAGATGTCGAGTTGTTATGAGCGATATATCAGTCCATGTTCAGTTTAGCTAGGTACAGTCTATTCGCTAATGGAGTGGTGATAGCTGGAAGAAGATTGTAATGAGCAATATATTAGTCCATGTTCAGTTTAGCTAGGTACAGTCTATTCGCCAATGGAGTGGTGGTAACTGGCAGAAGATTGTTATTAAAACATTACTTGAAAATAATTAATGTTAACTTCTTCTTCTTCTTCTTAAGTATACAACCCGAGACCCACTTCAGTGGCTGCGTGGTCTAGCACGCAACTCTCGTAGTAGACTAGACTGTTGTTGACGGAGAGATCGAGCTTTAAGTCTCGATTAGGTGTACTGAGGTATTAAAACAAATTGTTTTCCACACTTCCTCCAAGCAAATTCGGGAACATGTAATTTATATCCATCAAGATCTTGAAATTCACTCAGACCTTTGGCTGAATAGTGCTGCCTGCACCATCTGGTAGAAATCCCGTGTACAAGGGGAGTTCATAAAGTGTGATGATTCATTGTTGCTTTCCACACTGAATTTCTATGGGCGAGCATTAAAGGGTCTAACAATTTTACCAGGGTTCTTCTACATGCCACAATTGACATAAGGCCGACGGTTTTACTTCTCACATGGAGGAGTTACACGATAGTGCCTTAGTGTAGTGCTTGAGTAAACCACCAAAACATGTAAAGGACAGTCTAGAAAGTACACTCGGCCGGTATTGAACCCAGGTCCTAGTCAGGAATATCGCTCCTACTCGAGCTGTGTATGGTAAGTGGTTGTATTCGCGTGATACGAGTGTCTATCTGATCTCCATCAATCTTTACAGCGATCAGGCCAGGGCGTGTCTGTTACAGGGTTCGAGTCCAGTGGTGGAAAGTTAAGTGACAAAGTTAGTGAGGAGAAAATCGGACGTGGTCGGTGCTTCTTAATATTGATTTACACACAGGATCAATATCACGGCTTGACTCACTCCCTTCTACAAACATCTAGTCTAGGAAACAGTGTACTTGACTCACTAACTATAACAAACATTATTTGAGAAAACACCGTACTTGACTCGCTACCTATAACAAACATCTAGTCTAGGAAACACTGTTCTTGACTCACTAACTATAACTAACATCTAGTCTAGGAAACACTGTACTTGACTCACTAACTATAACAAACATCTAGTCTAGGAAACAGTGTACTTGACTCACTAACTATAACAAACATTATTTGAGAAAACACCGTACTTGACTCGCTACCTATAACAAACATCTAGTCTAGGAAACACTGTTCTTGACTCACTAACTATAACAAACATCTAGTCTAGGAAGCACTGTTCTTGACTCACTAACTATAACAAACATCTAGTCTTGTAAACACTGTACTTGACCTACATCTATGATCGTGCGGACTTGTGTATGTTCACCCAATTGTTGGACTGTATTGGTAATTAAGGGGAGAATGGGGTTCAAATACCAATTTGGTGTACTGAGGGTGGTTTTTCGTATACATTGCCTCTCACACTTCCTTTAATTACACAAATGAGTTCAACCCCGTCTCACAAGTTGTTCAGGTTATACACAAATACGATAATTACACTAGTGGGGTAGGGACGAAGAAGGAACTATTTTAGAGATAACTAAATGCATTTGTGTGGAAGGAGAGTGGGAAACCATTTAGGAAAACTGACCTTAGTAGACCCAGCTGGGTTTCGAACCCCAATTTCACCGTCATTGGCAGGCCTGTCAAACACGTGAGTGACGCCTTAGATCATGTGGCTACTAAAGCGGATCACAAATAATGTTACAATACTCATATATTATACCTTCCTCACCCAGAGCCCAGTGTGAATATGCATCGCCTGGACATGTGGGAAAGTGTATTTGTTTCTATCCGCAGAGTTGTATTTTATTCCCACACCTTGGCTCAGTCAGTAGCACGTCTGTCTACTCAACTCGTGATCCCGGATTCGATTCTTGACATGGCCGCAAAAAAAGAGCTATATTTGGAATTTCTCCTTTTAAAGTGATGAATTAACGACGGGGAGACTAGGTGTTATGTCTGTTCTAAGAATAATTTAGAGGTTAGGCAGAAGTTAAATGTCTGTTCTAAGAATAATTTAGAGGTTAGGCAGAAGATCTAAGAATAATTTAGAGGTTAGGCATAAGTTAAATGTATGTTCTTAGAATAATTTAGAGGTTAGGCAGAAGTTAAATTTTTGTTCTAAGAATAATTTAGAGGTTAGTCAGAAGTTAAATGTATGTTCTAAGAATAATTTAGAGGTTAGGCATAAGTTAAATGTATGTTCTAAGAATAATTTGTAGGTTAGGCAGAAGTTAAATGTATGTTCTAAGAATAATTTAGAGGTCAGACAGAAGTTAAATGTCTGTTCTAAGAATAATTTAGAGCTTAGGCAGAAGTTCAATGTCTGTTCTAAGAATAATTTAGAGGTTAGGCAGAAGTTAAATGTCTGTTCTAAGAATAATTTAGAGGTTAGGCAAAAGTTAAATGTATGTTCTAAGAATAATTTAGAGGTTAGGCATAAGTTAAATGTATGTTCTAAGAATAATTTAGCAATTAGGCATAAGTTAAATTTATGTTCTAAGAATAATTTAGAGGTTAGGCAAAAGTTAAGTTAGTTTTTAAATCAGGTACTTATATAACCAATCAATTTAAAAAGTACACGTTAAATACTCTAAGTAAAGGAAAAAAACGCCTAATATTTTATTTAACGATATCTGTGATTAAACGCCTACTTGTGTCGAATATATCTTTAAATGTACATACTCCCACACACACACACACAAACAAGCCTCGCCAGCTCCAAGATACGCTACAGCATAAAAAAGAGAGCTCTGTGTAAAGAGTGTTCGGTTCGTTTAAGAGGTATTGTCTCTCTGTTCTGTGACTATCTTCCACATCACAGAACACACACACACGCCAGGAGGAAAGAGGGAGATAAAACACAACTCTCGGATCATCACGGAGGTACATTGTCATGGCTGTACCTTCACCCCCTTACCCCCTCTCCTACCAAACATTCCCAACCCCCAAAACGTGGTGAGAAACCTACGATCTTCGCAAAGAGAAAATGAAGAAGGAACAGAATTCCCCTGGGCGCCCCCCCAACCCCTCCTATCCCACTGTTGCGGGGTTCCCAAATCAGTGACCTATTCACACTCTACAAACCTCCTCTTCTATCCCCCCTTGTTGATTGGATACACTCCTAGCACACCCTCTCTTTTTATACCATTCTCACTCTTCATTCGATGTTTCACCAAAAAACCCTTTATTGTTTGACTTTACTTTTTTCTCTTGTTTATTTTTTCCCAGGGTTATTCGCCCTTATTTTCGAAGAATTGCACAACATAATCCTAGTGGTATGACCACTGTGAACAATATGTTTATGTTGTTTATTTTCTGCTCTGTCCAAACATCAAGAGACAGTTTCTGTTCACATTTTGCCTCAAGTTGTCGGTACATTTCGTAGCCCAGACTGAAACCTTGCCCTGTACAGTAAACAAAAAGGTACAGTTAATTTCACGAAACTATTCAAACGTAAATACGTATTCTATTATGTGAGTGTGCTGTTCTGTTCACCACAGAGTCGGTCAGTTGAGCTATGGCCAACACAAGTTGAGAATCACAGGTTTGTTTATAAAATGTTTAACCCAAACGATACAAACTGATAGAACTAGGGGATTCAAAAAGTAGCCGGGAGTAAGTGCACCCACATTAATCTAAATGGAATATGGTTATACTGCATGATGTAAACTGACCTCACTGAATCCACTACACCCAATAAGCCAGGTACAATGCGAGTCTTAAGTCCTAGACCATGTGGCTTCAACGCGCCGCTTCATCCAAAGGTCAAGCTGATCGAGTTATCATAGACGAGGTCATTCTACAACCTCAACGTCTTGCCCGAATGAGGACATCTTCCCGCCAAATCTGGGAAAATAATCCTCCATCGACTCCCTCCCCCCTGCCCCTCGCAGCTTGCCATGGGCAGCGCTGTTGGTGTTCAGATCCTTTATCAGTCACCAAAACCAATAGATATCCGCAACTTCACCCGATTTGGCGACCAGTAGATCTACATATCAGAGGCAGTGTTGCCAAGTTAGATTTCTAACCGATAGATATCGATCCTTCAATATTGGCTGAAATAATCAAATAGTGGCTAGCGGGGTTTCTATCTTTCTTTTTTGACGGGGGACACACACACACACACACACACACACACACACAACACACACACTTTCTTTTTGTTTGATAAATTTTAAAGCATTTTTTAATGTGCGAGGTTGGTAGGCCTAAAGGATAGTTTAGTTTAGCATTAGTTTCGCCACTCCTCTGAAGCATTATCTGATTGATATAAGGATAGGTTTTTAGAGCACTATATTACAATAACATTTAACTTGTATTTGGGATTTTGTTAAGTCAATTTATTTTGAGCATGCACAATATAAGAAACCTATAATTTTATTTATCTTCTAAGAGAGCCCTAAGGATACCCTATGCTTATACACAAAATAACATAGTAAAATGTAATTTATTCGGCTCCAATCTACCGGAGAAATAAAAATATTTTTTTCCACTTCTGGCGGGATTTTAGTAACATGATTTGGTAGCACTGGTCAGAATACGTATGTAGCATAATGTGGCATTGCTTGTTGGGCTGCCATCTTTATCATGCGTATTATGTTAATATCATTGGTTTATTAATGGCTATTCTTATTTTAAAATTAAGCTGTTAAAGAACGACTCCTTAGCGCATCTTCCCTCGTATTTATAACACTCCATCGCGTGGGGAAATTGGTTAGGTTTGTAACTGACAACTAATATATCTCCACTAGAATCTACGGGGCTTTACAACTCTAGCAGTCACTTATCTTCGTATTTTGTCTTTATCTTCCCTTTCAACCAACAGATGACCTAGAATGAAAAGGATAATTTAATCAAATATAGTGTGACCCTTCATTCGAATCATCGTAATACCCCTTTATAGCGGTAAGTTTCGGAACTAATTACAATCCCTATAAGACTTTTGTCCGTATGCTGGCGTTTTCTTTGTGTATGAACATTTTATGGATGTAGGCGGCCCTCTGTATTGCGTTTCGTTTGTCCGGTCCACTCCTAAACGTCGACAGATGGCGGCGCACACGTTTATCGCAGTGATCTAGGACAGAACGTTGTAAAGTTCGTGATGGCATTTCGAACCAATAGTTATCCTCTATTAAACCCTCAAATAAGATTCACTTATTACTTGTATTTTTGTTGTTGTGTGTGACGGAAATTTTTTTTTTTGTGAAGAAAAGTTGCAAGATAAGAATAAACGTATACAACTAAAAGGGGACGAACGAAGAAAACAGAAGTTAAAAACAAGTTTAAAACAAACAACGTAAAACGCAAGGGAGAAAGGAAGAGATCGGGTTCCAAGATATAACGTAAAAACTAAGAAGATGGAATACAAGAGATAGAGAAAGAAAGGAGGAAGATGAGGGGAAACTTGAGGGGAGGGAAGGAAAAGTTGCAAGGAAGCAGTGCTTGGCTCGCGACATTATTCACTTGTTCAAGGGGCCGTAAGGAGGGGCTGTAACGTGGCCCTGCTTTCAAACCAAAGAACAAGTTACTTATCCCCTCCCCCCTTTCCTATGGTGAAATTTCCCGTTGCTTCTAAAGTAAAAGTTCCCAGATGAGGAAATGCTTTAGTAGGAAAACACTGGTTGGTTGGTTTTAAATGAAACTTACCTCCTCCCCTCCCTGCACTCCCCTCTTTTATTTTCCAGAAGCAAAAAGCGAATACACAAGGTGACATTAAATTTAACAAATCTAGTACTGGTGTATTTATTCACCAAAAGGAAAATTGAGGGAAGATGGGAGATGGGGTGTAACAGATAACAGTTCGACATCTGTCAGTGTTTGCCTAACTGAGCTGAATTCCTCTAAATTTGCTCTTGAAATAACTCGTAATTTTTTTTATTTTGGCTCAAATATGTTAGTTAGTTATGTTTTCCATTCATTATTTATATTTTTAAGCAGATTTTAATAAAAGTCAATTAATTAAAAAGTATGTTTTAGCAGCCCATAATTTTATCAAAATTAAAATAGCCTATCAGTTAAAGTCCACGCAAAAGTGTGGCTTGAAAATATTTATTCTGAGGACTTCAAACAATTTATTTTTATACATTTAACGTATTTAGCATGCACGTTCTGAAACGGCTGGTTACGTCATCACATGACTTACAAACTAGCTTAATTATATAATAGAATCAACACCCAATCCACAGGCTATTAATTCATCACTGTGAAAAGGTAAGTCCGAATTTTACCAAAGATACATTTTTTGGCCTTGCTGTGAATCGAATTTCAGGTTCTAGCTCAGTAGGCTGACATGCTACCAATTGTTGGACTAAAAACAAAATTAAACATAATTATTTTAATAAATAGCCATTCTATATATTTTTTTAAAAAGACTTGAATACTTGGCTAAGCTAGTATCGTTTTAAATGTTTAGTGGTAATAAATTCCCGAACAAATATTTGTGACGAGAGCAAAACTATACAATAAATTCTTGTATTTTATTGCTAATTAACATCTAATAGTTATTAGTAAATCCTCTAAAAAGTTATAAAACAGCTTTAAGATTAGGCCTATATAGGAATAGTTCGGGTATGTAATGACTACTCCAATTAGCATATGACATTCGACAAGAGTTTATATTAAATTCTTTGTTTTAATTATTTAACCAAATTTAATTCTAAACTGGAATCTAATGTACCTTATGCATGAGAGTAGATGAAACTCAGGACCAGCCCTGTCCCTGAGCCTTGTTATCTGATCTGCCAGGGACCCCGGAGGCTGCGCTGGTCCAGAACACCACAAAACCCTCTCAACTGGAACCAAAGATACTTAAGTTGAAGATTTATAAACCAAAATGTCGGGCTACACTCCATTTGGGAGGGCTAACTTATGTGAAACTACCCCCGCTCGGTGAACTGGGTCCTTTATCCAAACATTTCAGATGAAAATACACTAAGGGTAACGTTTAGTGAAGTTACCGCTAACTACGAGAATGTTGATTTAAACTAGAACATGTCAACAACTTAAGCTATCTTATCAAAGCTCTTTTAAAAACATATTGGAGCGAAAAGTGAGTTTAAAATATTTATTCATATCACTTGAAAACAAACGTAATCAAGAACACGCTTGATGTACTGTACCTGACTAATTTTAAATTCCAACCAGATTAAAGGAGGTTGTTTTGAACAATTAATGACGATAGAATTGTGTTGAATGTATCGACATGCTTACAAATAAATACCATCTAATTTTCACGGACCTGCTTCGGTGGCCGCATGGTCTAAGGCGGCACTCTCGTAATAAACTTGACTGACGATGACAGAGAGATCGTGGCTCAAATCCCGGTCGTGTGAACTCAGGGTGGTTTAAAAAAAAGTTTTCCACTCTCCCTATATAGAGAAAGAAGGGAATTATGAGACATAAGAGAGATATACAAGATTAACAAAACAGTTTATTTAAATTCAAACAAATTATTCAAAGTATTACTAATGGTTTGACGAGATCATATATAAAACATTCCATTGCTTATTAATGGGAATTATATCTGTTACTTTAGACATCGTTGTCCCTATTGGGAGGGTTAGGTGTGAAGTACCCTGGTTTGACCTGCAACTATGACAAGTATGGTTGTGTCGTTGTTAGAAAAGGATGTAACTCGTTAAGATAGAACAAACACACATTTTACAAAGAAGTCTGCCTCATCACAATGGCAATTTAAATTGGAAGCAATTATTAATTAAAGTTAAGCAACAATATATAACACCACTCCAGCCTTGCGGCTACTGGACTTTAACCTAATAATCATATAAAAGAATAATTGTTAGCAATATCTAGTTCTAGAAAGTCCTAGTTTAAAGAGTTACAACGTTGGTAGTTAAATTAGGTAGCTAGCATGAGTTAACTCCATAGTGAGTTACGAAAAACAAGGGTTAAGTTCCCAGTACAGGAACTATAAGTTTACAAATAGGTGAGCTAACAGAATCTAGGCTGTATAGATACTATGGCTGGTCATTCATTAGTATATTTAACTTTCAACACAAGTCTGGACACATACTATAACAACTGCAATCAGTTGAACATTAACTGATCCAAGCATCGCCTGAAGGGGTCTGGACAAAAATAAGCAATACCACGCGGGCCACTACTCTGGACTAGTAGCGGACCCATGAGTTGAGTACCTTACAATGGTACAACAATAGAAAGATTAGAGACTGTTATCAGTCAAGACCCAATTAGGTCACGGAACAAAGCTATAGATTACCTGATTTCCACCTTCTTTCGATCTAAATAGTTGGCCTAGCCGGAACATGGCCATACAGTATAGGACATCTGATTATTGCCCAGGTATTTAAGACTATGTTTTATGGACATAGAAAAACAGAGCATAAACCCTGACATTCAAAACTATGTCTTATGGACATAGAAAAACAGATCACGAAGACCCTATCAACAATTACTATATCTAAATTCTCATAAGCACATAATTTACTTCATCTGCGGGGAAGAGGAGAGATCGACGCCTCAAACATCGTGATTACCGCTTGTTAGTCCACTGGTCCTTGGTTAACTTCTAGGATGTTCCTCCAACGAAGTGTTATAATAGAATACAAAATGTGAAGCGAGGGGTGGCGGTTTAATACAAGATGCACTGACGTATTATGAAGGGAAGATCAACCAGGGGGAGAATTGTGGTGATTTTCTAGAACTGAGCAGAGCGCCAACTAGCGTTAGGAGACGGCCGCTGATGACAACATAGAGAAGCGACCCGCCATTATAGTTATGTTTTGCAAGCGTGCAAGATGTCCGTGTATTGAAATTACTCCAGGAAGTGTTGAACAGTCATCTGGGGAACTTTCCTCAAGTTTGGGCGTTTCCAGCAACACAATTTCACCGTGAGTTTATATCTGACACACATTATTAGAATTTATTAGTTCTTAGATTTATAGTGATAATCATTTATAAGGTTTTTTAGTGTAAGTTTTAAAGTATAGTTAGCACTTTACAAATGGGGGTACACTTCCTATAAATATAACCTTCCTAATCCCTAAAACTAATATCGTAATTAGTACATATGCACGGTGCCTACAGTGCATGGTAAGACACGGTGCTAAAGGAATTAGAATAACAAACACACAATTTGTTTCAATTGAATTGGTGCTGACAAAACTATAACTTACCTTTCACTGTGTCATTTTACATTGATACAACGCAATGGTATTCCTCCCTCCCATTATTACAAAATAAAATCACGGGCTGTAGAATCTTTCTCTAGGTCCAAAAAATTTGTAATCTTCTCGTAGCTAAAATTGTGTGTAGGTAAAGCTTCAAAATAAGTTTCAAAGTCTCTATAAATATTTTATTATTGGAACTAAAGCTTGAAACTAATAATAATAATAAATAATAACTAAAACTTTTTTTGAAATCACTCAGATAATTTAACTATTAGCTTATAAGAAACATTGTAAGAAATATTTTGTATTTGCTGCAAATTTTATTTGAGATTTAAAAATAAAGTGTCATTCACTTTGAGAGTTTGTAAGCCCTGTCACGGCGTCCTTACTTTCACTGATTAACGTAAGTTTGACAGAGATCTTTATTAATATTTACAAACGAGGCAAATTTACTGATCATAAAATCTTCTACTTCCTTCTTTCGAGGCCTTTGGCCTGTTCCATTCCAAGGCCTCTGAAGGTTGTCCTTCCATCTTCACCTTTGTCTTCCAGATCTTCTCCTCTCAGGAGGTCTTTCATCTCTTGCTAATTGAGCATAACATCTTTAGATTTAATTGATCAACTTTAAAAGCTGGTTGATAATTCATCTACTTTTGTATCCAAATCAGTTATCACACTTTCTAAGACACCAGGCTCTCAATATACCAACTTGCCGGTAACGGGGTGGTAACTGGTAGGAGTAACTTATTTATATGGTATGTCTCATCCTCACCTCTTAGAATAATTAATCCGCTAATATAAATGTTGTTTAACGTAAAGATAATAACAAAAAGAAGCTCCTTGTAACATTTCCAGTCCTTGAACTCGTGGTGTGGTTCTGATCTAAGAGAAGCTCTCCCCTGTTGGAGATTCCTGAACGCCGGCTAAGTCCTGAAATCTCGTTATTCCCGGACCTTCTGTATTTATAGTCCTCCCTTTATATATATCTCTCTCTCTCTTTTACAACTTAGTCCAAGTGAAGTGCCTTTTCATGGAGGATCGGGAAGAAGCCACCGCCATTACTGCACTGACTCCTGTGGTCAGGCCCTTTCAGCCGTTCATCACGATTGGCTTGCTGACAAAATGGACCGTTCTAAAAAAAAATGTTGGTTTTTGTTCAGATTTAGGGCAGACCCAACCAATATCCATGTTTAAGGAGAAGTTGGAATTTAGTAGCCCACTCCTATAATTGAGTCGATTATTATTGAAAGGTCCTCGTTTTTGCGAAATTAGTTATACGCGTTACATTGATCTATGCACGTCTGCGGACATTTCTGTGAAGGACTGGCACATTTCCTAGCGTTAGCCACTGAAATATAAATAGCAACATTTTATTTGTTTTTGAAAGGACACTTGTCCTAGACATGCGCCTTTTCAATACTAAACGGCTGTCTACAACTCCCATCATGCCTTGCAATAATCAGTTAGCTTATAAATATAGATGCTACTGGAAGTTAATCGGTGTCTTCTGTAGATTATGTAGAAGAAAATGATGTAGAACACGGAAAAATAAAATGAGGAAATATAAATCCAGATAAATATAAAGATCTACTCATAAAGAGAACAACCCCAGAGCTATAGTGAACTGTTATTACTAAAAAACAGAGGGACACAGTATGTGGGTTAGTACTAAATAGCAAATGTTAACTAATACAGTTTCCTCTTTGCGAAATATTTTGGAGTAATAAAGAGGTTCCTTAAGGAGATGGTCAGAGCTTACAAACATGATCAGTATGCACGTTACATAGCAGAGGCAAGCAAGAAAGCTAGCTTCTGTCTCAACGTGATTAACACTGCAGATATTTCGGATTTTAAAACTTGGTAACAGGAACATTACAAGAAAACAACACTCTCTGCATAATACCTTGGTAGTAATGTTCCAAAGTATGAAAAGTATCATTTGGAATCTAACAGTACCCTATGCTTGTATTCGATGCAAAATCTCTAGGAAATGTCTGTGCCTTCGATTTCATTTATGGGCTGCAACAATACACTTTCAGTCTCCATCACAAAACTGATGACAGCACTATCCGTGAAGTAAAGCTACCAAAATCTAAAGCTTTTCGGAACAATAATTCAATAAACAAGAAAAAGATAGATGATATAAGGAAAGTAGTGCGGTATGTAAACTCAGAGCATCTTGGGTTTAACGAAGAAATACTTGAATTACCAACAGTGAACCATGATGGTGAAAATGATGCATAGTAAATTCTCAAAAGACTAAAGTAGGCCTAACGTCAAGTGCCAAATTACTGTGTATTTAAGTTTCAATATGATTGTTTAAAAAGAATCATAGTCTTATCATGGATGCCTATGTTTAATGTTGCCTAACATTAACAAATCTGTTGATAAACAACATTTTTTATTAATCTATTGATTAATTTATTTTAATGGACTTTTCAACAAATATTTATATTTCATTGTTGTAAATAAAAGATATCAAGAAACATTTAAGTTTTTATCAAGAATGTCTTATTTATTATTAAAAGGACACATGTCCATTGTTTTTATAATTTTTTATATAAAACTTTTTTACATTTTGACTTTATGCTAATATCCAACCATGTATTTCTATGTGGTTTTGATTTGTGGATTTTGGTTTGGAAATTACTCTAGTCTGGTATTGGTTACTTAGTGTTTTGTCTTCTTCTGTAAAATTTTACTTTAAGGACATGTGACCTTTTTCAAATAAACGATTCAATTATTACTAATGGTTCAGTGAACGGTAGAACTCGCTGCCTAAGCATAGCGTCTCCTTGGATTTAGAATTGAAAGATATCTTATAGTTTCTCCTTGGATTTGAAGTTGATATTTTTCTTTGGTGATCGAGATGACATAAAAACAAATGAATACTTTACTCAATAGCACATTATATCCTTAAAGCGTAATCGCTGTTCATGCAGCTTAAGATGTCAGTCACATGTCACAATTCCAAAAAACTACCCCTAAGATCTTGATCGATTTCTTAGAATTTTAAATTCAAATCACTTGAAATGAACTATTAAACTAAAAACATTTTGAGTAGCCTCCATATTGAAACGTATAGTTAAATATAAAAACCATTTGCATACATCGTTAGGCCTGGGTCTCAGACAAGAACAGACAGATTAAATACCAAGAAGTCGAGTTAAAACAGGACCTCGCCCCCCATTGGTCAGTTACTATTATTATTATTATTATTATTATTATTATTATTATTATCTGATCCATCCATTGAGCACACGAACTCAGTAGTCAGTCTCACTGGTTTTGGTTTTCTGGAAAATGAGTGGTAAAAGTTCTAATTCCGGCTGACTGTACTAAAATATAGTCTCATTAAAGAAGATTCACTCTTTCTCTCTCCATGCTAATGCGTGTACACTCTAATCTAAATTCTATCCTTAGAAACAGAAATTACCATTAGATCGCATCTCACGGCCGATTAACTGGGATGTAATGTACAAGATTACGCTTCAACCGGAAAACGTCATGAAGTGGAGTTTCCTGAATTATTCACTTGACAACAGATAAATTGATATAAGATTAATAGGTTCCTATAGTTTTAAAGTATGTATTTTTACAACATTGTTGCATTTTTTTAAATATGGTAAAATGGTTTCACTGGGGTCAATTCCACTGTTTTCTTAAGTATAATATAGAAAACCACACTATGGTTTAGCGCCTGATTCAAACTCTACTACCCGTCAAAATTAGGTGTTATCCGGAGATTGAGAGCTGTATTACCTGCCTAAGCTAGGTTTTATCTGGGGAGTGAGAGCTGTATTACCTGTCTAAGTTAGATGCTATGCGAGGAGTGAGAGCTGTATTACCTTTCTAATATAGGAGTTATGCGAGGAGTGAGAGCTGTATTACCTTCCTAAGCTAGGTGTTATCTGGGGAGTGAGAGCTGTATTACTTGCCTAGACTAATTGTTATCTGGGGAGTGAGAGATGTATTACCTGTCTAAGTTAGGTGTTTTCGGAGATTGAGAGCTGTATTACCTTTCTAAACTAGGTGTTATGTGGGAAGTGAGAGTTGTATTACCTTTCTAAGTAAAGTGTTATCTGGAGATTGAGAGCTGTATTACCTGCCTAAGCTATGTGTTATCTGGGGAATGAGAGCTGTATTACCTGCCTAAACAAGGTGTTATCCGGGGAGTAAGAGCTGTATTATCTGTCTAAACTAGGTTTTACCTGGGGAGTGAGAGCTGTATTACCTGCCTAAGCTAGGTGTTATCTGGTGAGTGAGAGCTGTATTACCTGCCTAAACAAGGTGTTATCCAGGGAGAAAGAGCTGTATTACCTGTCTAAACTAGGTTTTATCCAGGGAGTGAGAGCTGTATTACCTGCCTAAACAAGGTGTTATCCAGGGAGTAAGAGCTGTATTACGTGTCTAAACTAGGTTTTATCCGGGGAGTGAGAGCTGTATTACCTGCCTAATCTAAGTGTTATATGGGGAATGAGCCGGTATCTTAAGAAAGGTGTCTATAACCACAGTAAAACAAATAAATATTCCAAAGAACTAAAAATAGGGTCGAATTCTAGACTCGTGGCTAAGAGTCAAGTATGCAACCGCTTGGCTAGTTTTTATTTTATAAACTACATTAGCCCCAGATACATTTTTCCGTCAGAAACTCCTTTATGAGTTCTAAAGAAACTACAACACCAGTAAGGAATGTTAACAAAGCGGTTTCGAAGCCGTGGAGGTATACAAAGCAATCTTGTAACTTAGAGTGAGGTTTGTGTAACAACTAACTGCACAATCTAGCT
This sequence comes from Timema bartmani, assembly GCA_902151455.1. Lineage (NCBI taxonomy): Eukaryota > Metazoa > Arthropoda > Insecta > Phasmatodea > Timematidae > Timema > Timema bartmani. The sequence goes on from CABFWB010001526.1 coordinate 71,155, forward strand.
CTACATTCTGCCTTGTTACAGCTGCAAAGCAAGGAGTTATAATGGTATAGGAAGGTGTCCTGTAGTTACAAAACTACTTAAATAAAGTGTTACTTGTCTTAGAGTGTGGCCATACTTGTGATATATTCCCAAAATATCAAAATCGTAATTTCGTCCCGTAAAATTGCTATCGTCTTGCGTCTTGCATCTTGTATACTTTCGTAGAGCCGTACGCTGTAAAGTTAAACATTCAATAAAATAACAAATAGTTTAATAACTGCACTGGTAAGGATAAGCTTGGCTCTAATAAATAATATCTAATTATAACTAGGGGTTCAAAGTTATGAAAGGGGCATCCAAATTTGATAAAAACTTCTCAAAAATATTTTGTCTTATACTATTCGAATATTAAAAAATAAATAAATAGCTATTTCACATCTATCTATTTTTAGAGTAAGTTTAGTAAGTTTAACCATTTTTGGGTTGGCACCCCTTGAAAGCCAATGTTATGTCAATAGGGCGTAGTAAGCGATTAACGCAGGTAAAAGTTTAGTCTGGTACGCCTGGGTATCTGGGGAAATGGAGAGAGAGAGTTCCCCGCAATTAACTATCTCTGTTGAAGGATGGTTTAATTAGATAAGTGGGACCCACCTCGCAGACACTTGGCGCTTCTTTCTTTCGAAATAAAGTTCGCTGCTTGGGGTAGGTCCCCACGGAGCTACCGGGCTCTGCGCCCCCTACGTCTGTTTGAGGCTTCATTCAATCTCGGCTGAGCCAGTCACAAGGCAGTCATTTCCCCATGACGTCATTACTAGACATAGCTTGTATACAAGCAGGCACGCTCATGTTTCACGTGGGTTGATCAACAGTGACATGTCCTTTGTTCCAGATGATGGAGCATGTCATGACATGTAGCTGCCAATAGAGACCGACGCTACCACTGCATGGTTCATGTGAGTAATGTTGGAAGTACTATTACATGTCTAGTCACTTAGCAGATGACAGGATGAAATTACCTTTTATCTTTCGTCTAAAAATTTTGACTGGGTAGTAAAGGTCCACGTTTTGAGTCGAATGGTTAAGAAGGCAGACCCTAAGTCTAGGAATCTCTGGTTCTATCCTCGATGGCTGCTAATATGTGTGTTTGGTCTATTACCCAAATAGTAATATATATTATATTACCGTGGCTTGGCGTCTAATACAAAGTGTGGTGCTCTCTATAAATACAATTTAAAACTTGGATGATGATGTTGCGACGTGTTTAGAAAGTATACGTTAAGTTTTCCAATGTAAATTATGACTAAAATCATTTTTTGGTCCTCCATATACAATAAAATAAAATAAAAAGTGCTATACTAGATTAAACTAAATATTGTTTTTGAATGATAAATCAATTGTTAATTTTGTCCCTTTCCCCCACATCAGTGGTCATGTCACTTGAGGCGTCACTCTCGGTATAGACTGGACTACCGGTGATGGGGATATTTCGGTTCAAATCCTGATTGGGTGTACTGAGGATTTTTTTTTCCTAAATAGTTTCCCAATATCCCCCATTAAAATGCGGATACATCTTTATCCATTTTAAATTCATTTCTAACAGGTGGTAGAAGAGTAAAATGTAAGAGAAACATGAGATTGTTTACGGTCAAATAATCTTGTTGTTAAATTGGGGAGCAGGGAGACGCTAGGAAATAAACAAAAGTGTTGGTTTACAAAATAAATAAACTAGTGCCCCAGTATATTTGTTTAGTTTAATATCCTACACTTGGTAATATCAACAGCTGATGGATTTCTGACATGGACATAGTTATCTTTGATGATAAACATTTTAAATTAACTTAAGACCCTTGGCCCTGTCAGGCGTAAGTCTAAAATATATTTTGTGGGATGGTCAGCGGGAGGGTGAAAGGCATGGCGTGGCTTCACAACTAACCAAAGTATCCTTCAGCACCAACAAGAAGAGATGGGTACGAAAACTGTAAATGGCTTTAGCTACCGAACAGGTCTTGCGGAAAAATCATACGTTTGGAAATATAAGTTTTCTCGAGGACGAGTGAAATTTTTACAGTAATATTTTCAACACCTCTTCTAAGATAATGTACCAATGTTTATTAGGTGTTACATTTTCTTATTTTTTGTTATTCAGCCAGCAGTTTTTTATTGAAAAATGTAAAAATTAGTGATATTTGATCACTGTTAACATTATAGAGGTGGTGTGCATACAAAATGTATAACTTAATCAACATGCTTCTATTCTTGAACAAACCGTTTCCGAAAAGAAAATCGCAAAACAATAAGAATTATTGAAGATAACCGTTTCTTCCCACGGCTCTGCATTTCCACGCCAAATGAAAAGGGCCAATCGCCTTAATATGTTTTTGTTCTAATTCCAGGATCCTCCTGACAGATATTCAACTGTTGATATTACGAAGTGTAGGATATTAAACCAAACACGTCTACTGGAGCAGTATTTGATTTATTTTGGATACAACTTTTTTTTCTATAAGAACTGTAAAACTACGGACTTAAACTCTGTATCGTTAACTGCGATAGTTATTACACATGCTCAACTCACCAAGCTGCTGCCCAATTTTGCAAAGCCCCTCCGGCACAATATAAAGATGGACTGATGGTCCTCGCTATTGCTCGTCAACCCAGCGACACCTAGTAGTGATTCGGGCAATCTGGCCTCCCTCCAGGTACCGTGTTTATTTTTCCTTACTTTATATGGAGATGTTTTGGAACCTAGGTTCCTCATTGGTGCTTCCTAACTCACACGAGGACTCATTGTTTTCAAGTCATTGAAATGTATTTGACTACGGTATATATAAGGTCGGTTTGAGTTGCTTGGACACACTCGGCTCTGCATGACGAGGGTTTGCGTTGTGCTTTGATATACCTCTTACTTATTTCCTAGTTTCTCTTTCGGACTTAAAAATAACTTATATTGCTTTATTTCTTTTTTACTTTTAAAAATTAACTCTTAATGTTGGTAAATTTAAATAAATTATAAATACCTAACTTAAATATAGTTTGATTTCATTATATAACGGCTCGTGGTACAGATCACCTTTTATTTCCCCTCCCTCACCTTAGACAATAATTTTAATATATTTAGATATACTGAGATTCATATTTGGGCTGTAATATATTTATATTAATCACCGAGTGCCACGTATTACCACCCGTTTGGGTTATACTCACTATGTACTAATTGCAATAATATATTAGTATGAAAAAGGTTAAGTTTAGAGGAAATGTACCAGCATTTGCGTGGATGGAAAGTGTAAAACAATTAATGGTGAAAAGCTTGGTACATATGACCGAGACTTTAGCCCTGATTTCCCGGTAGTTTGATCTATTGCAAGTGTGATGCCTTGTACCGTGTGATCACTGAAGCGAATCTGACTTGACATTAAATAAAACTACCCCCTCCCCCTTTTCCAACAGTTCTATTAGGTATAGTGAAAAGGTAAAACACAAAATAAAAATACATACAGTCGGACCTCCATATATCGAAGTCAATGGTTCCATAAAAATTCGATGCATTGAAACGATATTTTTTATACATGATATTGTGTAGTTTATTGTATTTAGAGATATTTCCTAATCAATGCACTCATTATAAGTGAATATGAATCACATGTGGGCCTACAAGCTATGTGCACATAAATATAATTAAAAACAAACAAGAAAAATGTGTTGACATACCTTAAAAAAACAATAGAGATTAGGTATAGGAGAGCATAAACGGTCAGTTAGAGATACTGAAACAAACTGAACCTGATTTATAGAGGAGGAAGCCTACTTGTGGAAAGGGGTAAAATGAGTGTGGAGACAATACCACCCCGTCTGCGTCACAATGACCTTGACAAAATATTTCCTTCTTCCTCTTGCGACATTTCCATTCTATTTTTCTACACTTGCTTTTATTATAGCCTACCATCGTCATAACGAGGGGAAAATCCCGATTCGTCTTAGAAAAATTCGATATATAACTTTTTTTATGATATATAGAAACAGTTTGCTATGTAATGTCACGGGTATTAACAGAAAATTTAATACATAGATAATGTCGATGTATGGAAGTTTGATATATGGAGGTCCAAATGTAGTTGACTTCATATATAATTTAAGACGAATTTATTCTTACAAAACTTAGCCTGAGCTTCCCTCTGATATAGATACGTTTTTAGCAAAAATAAAGAGACGAGTTGATGGTGGCCAGACGAAAAGAGGGATAGGGGGTTGTGAGAAGAAAGAAAAGCACCTTTAAAATGAATGTTGACGAATTATCTGGGCCCATTCTGAGGCTTTACGCCAGTCTTGATAAGAGAGGCTGATAAGCCAGTGTGCCACCATAAACCCCTGTACCCCTCCTCCATGACTAATGAAACATTTCTCACTCCATCATTAATCAAGCAACACCAACGTGACGGAGGGAAAAAAACCTTCCGACACGTATCACCTTTTATTTTATTTTTTCTCCCTAGGAGAGAGGACAGCCACTTAATGTCCCGCCATGTTGTGTTTTCTTTAGTGGCAATCCACGTTTTACTGCACGATCTTACACGGAATTACTGGGGGAGGTAAGCACCCTCTTACACGATCATACTAAGGACAGGAGCTAAAGATTTAAAAAAAAAGGATTTTATTAGAAAAATAAAACATCTGCTTTGGGGGTGTTTAATTGTAGACGCGCTAAGCTTAATTTTATATATCTATAAATTGTAACTATTTTTATCATTCATTTGAAAATTCTTGTTCAAGTCCAATATGTTCATAACAAATATTCAGGAACTGTTGAGATTATGGTGTGTATAAAATTATACTAGACGTAATTACTGATTCAGTAACAGTGGCGTAACTATGGTGAGGCAGGTGGGGCCCCAGAGCGCCAAATTCATTAGCCAAATTAGCAGCAAAATAAGCTTCATTGCTTTTTAAACTCTGAAGTGTATTTTGTATCTATTATTTCGTAGCCGGTATTATAACGACTAGTCAGTTTGTGTACCAATATACAGAACATTTTATAAGGTACGCGGTTTTTTTATTTGCCTATCAACCCTTGCTACGCCACCAACTACTGAAGCAATATTTGATTTATTTTAACCGAAACGCTTTTCGTCCTAGAAGTGGACCTTAAACCGCCTTAGATTTTGGCAGGAAATATTCTCAACTTTTTCTTCTTCCTTCATAACAACTTACAAGCCAACTAGATTCTATGTCCATACCGACAACTTAAATCAAGTTTCGATAGTATTTTTTCATCCACGTCTTACTACCCATCCAACCTATAAGCATTTAATTACAAATAGAGTAGAGGTGATATAAGGTAAGATTTGGAGGAAATTTTACCTCATTTGCTTGAAGGGAGAGTGGGAAACTATTTAGTAAAGAGCCATCCGACCGGGAATCGAACCTCACTAATCACAATCAGCGTTAAACTAGAATATTCGAGCTTAGCATTTCATTCATGTTCACACTGGTGCGGGTAGTAGCACCTCTGTCTACTGAACTAGAGGTTCAGGGTTTAATTCCCAGAATGACGGAAAATTAATCATCAGCAAACTTTTATTTTATTTTATTATCTGTGTGGGGACTGGGTGTTGTGTCTGTTCTATAGTTATGTTAGCTTGTAATTACCTAGTGTGATGATATAATCAGTTGGCTCGGAATGTGCCCGTTAAATGACCCAAGAATTAAATAATATTTAGTAGTTTTTAATCAAATCTTTGAAAAGCTCAGTCTAGCTTACATATTTATTTGTATTTCTTTAGAGACATTCGCAGGAAGATGAGAACTGATGGTGGAGAGGGATTTTAAACATCTACTGTATATATATCATGCATTATAAGTAGATAATATAAATGTAATCTCGGCCAGATTACGAGCAAGATGGCGAGGTGCGTGAAGTACTAATTATTATTGGTGTCTAGCAATGTTACCATGGAAACTTGATAGAACTCTAAGGGCTGTTAGGTTGGTAACCATTGATATTCACATCTACATGGTAATTAGTAGCCATTGAGTTGATAGCCATTATCCGTTGTCATGGTTACCTTACTATACACTAATATTATCAGTAGTTGATGGGCACCGCCATCTTAATCATAATTTTGTCCCAACTTAAAATTAAATAATCTACTATAATATATTTAATTCTACACATGAATCGATTTTACATCGTAAATATAATACATATATAATATTATATAAATATATTAAATTCTCATAACCATTCTAGTATATTTTTTATTGAAGCTTGGATTCCAGATGCCGTGAACTCTTCACTAAATTGTCAAGTTTATCATATGAAATTTCTATAATATCTCTAGGAATATTATTTTAAAACTTCAATAAATAACTCCAATATGATGCACCTTAGAATTGCTATACTTGGTAAATATAGCTGTACAATATTTTATTTACATTTAATAAAGTGTTTTTACTGACTACATATGTAATTTTTCTTTGATACATTGACCATTTTCAGAAGTTTAATAACCAATTTATTGGCCTTTTAACAACAACAAAAAGTTGTTTTATCATGGGAATTAAATTATTTCGTGACAAAAAAAAAATCAGATGAATATTTTTATCTGATTTTACTTGTTAAGAAAATGTTGGGCTTCAGAACTTAGGGGAAAGAGACTGTTGAATGGGGAAAAGTTTTATCGAGTTCAATGAAATCGAATTACTTTTTTTTCCTACTGTACGACAACAAAATACACCGGAAGGAAACGACAAGCCATTATAATTTATCGACCTGTCAAATATCGTATTTTACAAAGCACGACACTACATTACAAATAGCCAAACATTCATCAACGTAAAATAAGCTGCATTTATTCAAACGAAGTATTAACCTTTCTTTGCTTTCAAGAAAGGTTTTCATTTCAACGCACAAAAGAAACCTTTTATTAATACAAGGACAGATAAAAGCTAATATGTAGATTTAGTAGGAACTCATTACTACTCTTTTTGTGTTGTGTGTAATTATCTCTTACATAATTATCTTGATGATCATTCGCTTGAATTTATAAACCAAAATGACGAAAGCGTAAAATTAAATTTGAAAATCCAGTTATTTCAACTATTTTTTATTTTTTCCGAGTCCCACTACAGGTCTGACATATCCACATTTAACTACACCAATGAGTTTAGAATGAAGGAGATAAAATTAAGAGTGACTATAGCCGCATTTGCGTGAATGTAGGGTAATAAGCCATTTAGTAGAGGTGTGAGAAGCTAATTCTAATATAAAGTTATTGTTGTTGTTCCACAAAACTACTTTTAATTTTTAAATGCTCAATTTAAGTGCATCCAGGAAAAGATAAAACACAAATGAATCTAAATTATTTAATGCTGAAGTATCTGAATTTATTTATGCTTACGTTACAGTTGTCATTTAATCACTAGTTGATGTTAAAATACTTTTTAGCAGTTGTTATATTTAAACATGATTATATGTTTAAATATGTCATATTTATTGAGGTGGTTCAAATATGTTCATTGAATATCAATATTTTATTATTACCTCGAAATGTTTTAAAGATGCGAAGTCAAAGTTTAAGCTGGGGGAGATTTCCCCTCGATATTTTGAAGCTTCTCACGCCCCTAGCATTTAGTAATAAATTACTCTCTGTACACCCATGCTGGATTTGAACCTAGACCTCCCCATTGTTGGCAAATAAGACCAGATTATTAAACGTTTAGTCCACGTACTCACCGATGTGGGTTTAATTTTTAAAATGTCTAATGAAACCCAAGTTAATGATCGTCAAGAAACTGTGAAAGATACATCCATATCCTAGTTATTACTCCCCACGTCCTGTGTGTTTAGAAAGTGAGCGTTATATCGCGTTGCAAAGATTATGTTGCTGATAGTATTACTTAGAGTAACATTCCCTCTGGGGCATCAGTTTGACAAACCGCACAAAAATAAAATCCCCGCAACGAGCGGTCGCTAACTAACAAGTACGCGAGACAACCTTCAGCTCGTTTTAACTCGAAACAACAACAACAACAATGGCGGCGACATGAAACTTGATTACATTTCAGTTTTGAAATATTAGTCCGGTAAAGGGTAAATGCAGGGGAACTTGCGAGAGGTCATTCAGGAAATAATTTATGACGCAAACAGCGCTAATCAATAATCCTGTTGAAAGGAGTTTTTTATTTGGTCCAGAGGGGTGATGAGGGGGCTGGAAAGTCTATCCTCCATCCATACGCCGAGTTATTAATATGCATAATGGGGCCATGACTAGATAAGGGGGTAAGGGGTGCTAAAACAGCCCCTCTCATTACTTCCCTGGATGTTACTTCTTGAAACAAGAGGAAAATTTGAATGATTACATTAGCGCGCACGAGGGTTCTGGGTAATTAATTTCTTACTCTCGGGGAGGTTCTAAACGAATATAACTTGGGCGCATTGTGTGGGAAAGGGATGAGGAAACCTTGTTGTAAACACTAGCATTTTTGTTTTTTGTTTAATTTTAATACTTTACTAGCCCGGACTTTGCTCGGAACATTAGCTCATGTGTGTTATATTGTACTCTGGGAGGAAAACATGTTTACTTAGGCTTCCATGTCTGGGACATTGACCTCGTTAAATGTGTATGTGGGGAGTTTGGCCTGTACTATGTTGAAGGTGAAGTAGGTTGACCTGTAGAATGTTGACAGTGAAAGAGAAGGTTGAACTACACTATATTGACGGTGAAGAAGAAGGTTGACCTGTACTATGTTGACGGTGAAGAAGGTTGACCTGTAGAATGTTGACGGTGAAGGAGAAGGTTGACCTGTAGAATGTTGCCAGTGAAGGAGAAGGTTGACCTGTAGAATGATGACTGTGAAGAAGGTTGACCTGTAAAATGTTGACGGTGAAGGAGAAGGTTGACCTGTAGAATGTTGCCAGTGAAGGAGAAGGTTGACCTGTAGAATAATGACTATGAAGAAGGTTGACCTGTAAAATGTTGACGGTGAAGGATAAGGTTGACCTGTAGAATGATGACGGTGAAGGAGAAGGTTGACCTCTAGAATGTTGACAGTGAAGGAGAAGGTTGACCTGTACTATGTTGACGGTGAAGAAGAAGGTTGACCTGTAAAATGTTGACGGTGAAGGATAAGGTTGACCTGTAGAATGTTGACGGTGAAGGATAAGGTTGACCTGTAGAATGATGACGGTGAAGGATAAGGTTGACCTGTAGAATGATGACGGTGAAGGAGAAGGTTGACCTTTAGAATGTTGACAGTGAAGGAGAAGGTTGACCTGCACTATGTTGACGGCGAAGAAGAAGATTGACCTGCACTATGTTGACGGTAAAGGAGAATGTTGATATGTAGAATATTGTGGGTGAGAGTGAAGTTTGACCTGTAGTAGTGTAAGGGCAGGTATGTTCCATTGACCGAAAATAAGAGTAGGGGAGGTGGTAACTATGATAGAGGTATTTAAAAAGTCTTACGTAGAGTAGGTGACGTATGACAGTGACGTCACAAGAGAATGACGTTTATTAATTGAATAAAATCAGGTTTGAATTAATTATAATATTCTGTGATGTCAAAAGAGTATGACGTTTGAGGGGAGGGGTAACTATGTTAGAGGTATTTAAAAGTGTCTTACGTATAATAGATGACGTATGACAGTGACGTCACAATAGAATGACGTTTATTAATTGAATAAAATCAAGTTTTAATTAATTATAATATTCTGTGACGTTAAAAGAGTATGATGTTTGAGGGGAGTGGTAACTATGTTAGAGTTATTTAAAAGTGTTTTACGTAGAATAGGTGACGTATGACAGTGATGTCACCAGAGAATGAAGTTTATTAATTGATTAAATCAGGTTTGAGTGAATTATAATATTCTATGACTCCAAAAAAGGGAGAGAAATCAATTATTATATTCTGCGACGTCATAAAACTGTGACGTTTGATTTTGACGACGATTAATGTTGTACCACGCACACAAATCCATGTCCACCAATACTGTGGATGTTGAATTTATTGGTGATGTCATATTTAGATAGACTCTAAAGTGGTAAAGCCTATTTTTTAAAATATAAGTTATATGACACTTACTACAAATATATCATTCAAACTATTGGAAAATATTACGAGAAATGTAAATTTTGCTCTCAGGTAAGCATGTATACACCATAACCATCAATACTCTGGTTGGAATGTTTATTAATGACGTCATATTTAAATAGACTCTAAAGTGGTAGAGCCTATATTTTTTTAAATATAAGTTATATGACTCCTACTACAAATATATCATTTAAACAGTAGGAAAATATTACTGTCAGGGGAGCATGTATAATTGTATATATTGATAGCCTGCAATATATTCAGGTTTTAAGTTGTTGTTTTAGGCCAGCGTCCTAACCACACAGAGGTTTTAGTTTAAAACTTGTTTTAAATAAGACCATATTGGGGTCACCTGTTTGAAATCATACAGTACAAAAGCAGGTAGCTCTAAGAGATCAGTTGAGCTAAGAATGAGGGGCAAAGTGGTGGCTCATTGGAATTCAAAATCATTTATAAAATAACATTACGTTGTGAATTTAATAATTGAATCTACACATTCTGAGTGGTAAGTTAAATTTTCTTTATATACTCAAGTTCATAATATTTATACTTTTATTTGATAAATAAGACATTTTTTAATACAATAAATAATAAAACATTATTTGTACAAAGTCCACTTTTGACCACAATCGGTGTATTTGTTTATTATAGTTGATCTTTGTATATCAAATTAAAAAATTAAAAATTTAGATGTAATTTAAATAAATGTTTCAGCCAATATGACAACAAGAGTTTCTAGTTTTCAACAATGGGTCTAGTTGGGAAAATAAAACTCAGACTAGATTTGCAAACATATGATTATCTACGAAAACTTTATTTGAGAATACAGTCTTATAAATGTTAATAACTACACAGAAGTTAGCCATAAAGATAAACCTCTACATTATTATCAAACTAGATAGTAGGAGACATAGGTGACGTTTCCATGTGTCAAATATATTTAAACTTTTATTAAACTTTTTTTTATTAAAATATTACTAGCCAAATAGAGAGTAAATACTAATTTATACTATATATTAATTTAAAATTTTTAACTTACATTGTTTTATCTATCAGGGGGAAATAGCAAATTGATATGTCTCGAATTAAATTCTTTTAATTTTAGCTTTTACTCTCGCTTTGAAAATATTAAAATCTGAAAATTTTAAAAACAGTTTAACTATAATTGTATATTTAACTCAACAGGATATGTAAAAAATTTGTTTCTTTAATTAATATTCAAAAATGTCATGTTTTATTTCAGCTTCTACACTCTTTATTAAAAAATCATAAAAATAACCCAAACACATTAGATTAAAATCAGTTAATAGAATAATAATTCAACTTACATACATGATATGTAATCTCAGATGACTACAATTTTTTAATTTCTAACTTCATAGATATGTTATACTGATTACATAAAACAATTATGAATGGTATACACAAATAAAACTTTTATTATTAGTCACGTTATTATATTTAGAAACGAAATACTATTTAAAATTAAGACTTACCTCTATTGTTTAATATAAAATGGACATATCTGAAATCTACATTTTCAATTTTAAAAAATTATTACCTTAATTTAAAATTTATTATGTTTGAATTATCAATTTTATTTTTAACTCTACTGGATTACTAAATTTCAACCATCCTAAGTTTGATTAAATTATCTCTCCCCCCACCATCATAAATTAATGTAAAGTTTGAGGTAAATTTACTGACAAGATCAACTTGCTCTTTACCGCATAAGTGTGAACACTTTTTTGGGAGAAAAACCTACGGGACTATCGTTTAAAAAAGACTCTACAGTAAATTCCTCTTCCAAATTTAGTGTGCCACTCTTCGAAATATATAATATTTAATTTGGTGTTTTCAGCTAAGTTTCTAAGTGAAATATATTGATTCTTGTCCTTGGCAGCATTGAATTCCTTCATAAATGCCCTCATACGTTAAAAAATGACAAAAGTAGATTTAAAATATATATATTATAGAATTACAAAAATGTAAAAGAATTTAAAAAATATAATAAATTACAAAGATGTAAAAAAATGAAAAAATTATACATTATCTTTATTATCTCGTACGGAAGTGAGCTGTGGTGATGGTTACTCTGTCTCCGGTGTGGGCTTATCTATGCTCGGATCACCCTGAAGAATTTTAGCTCACCTAGCTTGCAGGCTGCACGTTCCCGGATCTTTGAGTGACTCTTCGAGGAAATCGGAAACGACGCCTTATTCAAAGTTTAATGCCACCTCTTGCCAGCTGCGTAACCACTCTTGATACGTCCAATACTAGTCACAGATAACTTTACAATAGCGTACGTATCTGGTCGAGCCACAAGCGTAAGATTTTTTAAAGTGATCAAAACATCCAGAACTACAATAATAGATCGTGCGTTGGCCGGTGGACTCTTGTAAACTTCTAATACACAGGTGTGGTTATTTAAAAAATCAGTTGTACCTAACTAAACGCATCTATCGACATCCGCGTATTTATCTAAAATGGTTATATCTCAAAATAGTGTTCTAAAATGCTATTTCCCGCATTCACAAACACCGCACCTCTGTCTCTTGTTAACTTTATCTAAATAAGAGTGGCTCGTAACACTAGTCCTAGATTGACTTTCAATATGGAGACGCTTGAACGCTTGAATAGGTTTGTTAAAGCACACGACTTCGACTGACTTCATTTTAGTGAAGTCTATGCTGTTTTATATAGCAGTATTTAAACATATTGCCAACAATTTAAAACTGCGAGCAAGTCTGGACAAGTTAATTTCTAAAAAATAATCTCAAGGGGAACAACATCTACCTTTAAAAAAAATATTCGTGGTGTAAGTAAAGGTCTTTTAAAAACAATACAATTACCGTCTTAAGGTGACACCACTAGCTACATAAAGTAATGGAAAAACTCACTAGGAACAAAGTTGAAAACAAGCGTCCACCAACTAGTCGACGATTATAAAAGGGGAATTTATTTCTATCAGATTATCATTTCTCTGTCATCGTGCTGAATGAAAAGAAGCTGTCGCATAACAAACATTGAGCTCTCGTTTTTTGGCAAATGTAAGTACAATTTTATTATTATTTCTTTCTCTGTCTCTATTCTAAGCAGTGTTCAATTTATTATTCATACTAATATTTAATATTCATTCTCTCTCTTTTTTTAGTGTCTAAGGAACAAACATTAAATAAATTTACAACTGACGAATCTATCGACAGTGCTAGACCCTCTACGTCAGATAATGATATACCAGACAAAACCAGACGACAACGGAACCATATTTTGTCTACGCCAGCCTACAAACACTGATGACAACAACGACTCATTTACCAATATAGAGAAATAGGACGTACGTATAGTCGGTTCAACACGTTAGGCAGGGATATTTTAGTTCGATTCAAACCTTTGATTGCAAACGTAAGTCTGGTGCATTACATAATGACATGTTTCTCTGGTCTATTTGCATATTTGCTTTTAGGTACGGCACCTTAGGATTTAATGGGACTGACGATCATGAACAAGGAGAATAATCTGACAAACCGGTCGGGGTTTCATACCATAGATGTGACTAAATTGATGTGAACACTATTATGAATACATTGACAAAAGTTATTTGGAGTAACGCCAAATTTGTTATAGCCGATGTATTGATGATTAGAGTGAATCATGTCAAAATGATGATGGGCAACGGTAAAACATCATTAAAACGATGGTGTTTTTCAAACGATTATCTGAATCACCATAAACTAGTATAGTCGTTGTTAAATCATTGACGAATTTTGGCGCACGCTATTGTAATAGTGATAGCCAAAATCACTAATGATACTAATTATAAATCATATATTAAGGGGGGTAAAGTTAACAATGAGGTATATAATCTTTTCGCAAAAACGTGCATTGATTTATGCAGGGGAGGGGGCGCGAACATCTCGATAAATTTCAACGTTATTTTGGTGACCAATATAAATTACGCGTGTACAATACCCTCTCGAAGGTTCAATGGGGTTTCGTCTTCGACTAAATATATCAGACTATTGTACGATGACGTCACGGGTTACTTCAACGTAATAATCAATATGGCGGCTGATTTTCATTTCGATACTTTTGCGATGGATGTAGTACCGTCTTTAAAAGAGGTGGGAAACATTCACGTAAATGTAAATGTTATCTTTGTATGTCTAATCCACCATGTTTTTTCTCGAACGAAACTATTTACTGTAGGGAATGTAATAGAAATTTCAAATCTTCCACCTGTTCTACTAATCATAAATCTAATAAAATTGAGGGTAAAAAATCTGTTGGTGATTTAAAACAAGTGTGATAAACCTGTGGTAAAATGAAGGTATATAGACATGCATGTTTTAAATTCTATTGCAGGACATGCAAACAGAATAAAGACAACCCTCACCGTTGTTACATGCAGACGTTGAGTCTAAAAAACTTGACAATAAATATCTAATGGTATTTTACGATTTCGAGACTAAGAAAGATAGCGCTATAACCGAAGACTGATTTATGCACGAACAGAATTTTCTTCACGTACAACATTATTGTGTAAAATGTGAATTTAGCGATAATATGGACGAGAATTGCGAACAATGCGGGAAACTATCTCATTCCTTTTGGGGGAATCCGGTAGATGGCTTTATCGAATACCTGAGACGACCGAGGCCATTTGCCAATAAGATTTTTTGTCTTGCGCACAGCTCGTGGGGCTTTGACGCGATATTTATCCTTAATAGGTTTCTGTCACCAGACTGCACCCCTAAAATCATTGCGGACGGAAATAAAATAATATGCATGACTATGGACCACATACAATTTTAAGATAGCCTATGTTTCTTACCTATGCCACTGAGACAGATCCTTAAAGCGTTTGGACCAGACTGCCAAAAAGGACACTACTCCTATCTGTTTAATACAGGAGAAAATTTAAATTATATTGGTGAGATGCTTTGTCCCGAAATGTTTGGCGCGTGTATATGAAACCGAAGGAGCGAAATGATTTTATGGTATGGCACGCGGAGAATATAGCGAAGGGGTATATATTCGATATTAAGTTAGAGTTAGAGGCATATTGTGTAGATGACGTAAATGTATTACGCCAGGTTTGCCATACATTTCATCATCTATTTCTAAATTTAGGTTTGACGGACGTGTTTAGGGAATCGACCACTATCTCGTCTGCCTGCAATCGTTTATTTAGAAAACTTTTCTTAGCTCCCGATAAGATAGCCATCCTGCCCAAAGGAGGATACAGGTGTGGTGACAGACAGTCTGTGAAAGCCATAAAATTGTTAGTCTATCTGCAGTTAACTTACCCCGATATTCACATACAGCATACTTTCAATGGCGTGAGATATAAATCCTGGGCAGGAAGGTGGACTGTTATTGTGAGCTGACGAGGGAGATTTTTGAGTTTCACGGCTGTTTCTTCCACGGGTGAACATGTCTTTCAAACTGTGACGCCACTATAACAGGGACGAAAGAGAAGCTCGCTGAACGATACGAGTGCACTCTGTTGAGAGATAGAGTATTTAGAGCTGCAGGGTACATTGTAACAACTACGAGAGAGTGCGACTTTGACAAAATACCGACTGAAGACACGGAATTAGACATTGAGTTAAATAATTACCCTATGATTCAAACTGCTCCCCTCAATCCATGTAATGCACCGTACGGTGGACTTTGTGAATCTATGACTCTGCACCATAAGACTAACCATGATGATAAAATAGGATATTTAAATGTATGTAGTTATACCCGTAGGTGTGCAAATATTTTAAATTTCCTGTAGATCATCCTATAAATATTTTTGTCGCCGACGACTGTCCCAATGACGTTGTAGACCAAGAAGGTCTCAATAAATGTACTTTTTTGCCTCCTAGAAAATTGTACCACCCCTTACTGCCCTACAAGACTCAATCAAAGCTAATGTTTTGTTTATGCTTCTCTTGTGCAAACGAGATGAACTAAGGTGATTGTACACACAATGACTCTGACAGAACTATTACAGTCACACGGATATTAGACAAGGGTCTACTATCCCTAGAAATGTGCTACAAGGTGGTAAAAGTGCACGAATTTTGGAAACATAAAATAACTCAATTTGACCCTCAAACCAAAGAAGAAGGACTGTTTGTCGAATATACAAACAAGTTCCTCAAGATCAAACAGGAGGCTTCGGGATACCCTGGATGGGTAAAAACAGTCGTGCACAAAGACAATTACGTTAATGAATAATACAAAACTTAGGGAATAGTGCTGGATAAAAAAGAAATCGTTAAGAATCCAGGAAAGTACGCACTTGCTAAGTTGTGTTTGAAATATTTCTGAGGACGATTTGCACTGAACGAGAACAATACGCAGGCTACCATAGTGAATAACCCAAAAGAGATATTCGACCTACTCACCACCCCCAGCACAGAGGTTCGCAACATTATCTTTCCCAACAACAAGGCTGCTTCCGTCTCGTGTACATACCGCGAAGAAGCCGCCCTCCCCATGGACACGATCAACGTACCTATAGCCGCGTACTTGACCACCGGTATTTGTATGAATTTATATTCATATCTAAGGCACTTGGGTGGTTCTTGTCTTAACTTCGACATGGACTCTATTATCAGCGTGATAAGACCGACAAATATGTGCACGATACCAACAGGTGACAAGTTGGGTGATATGACGAACGAACTGACCACTTACTCTGAGACAGCAAACATTACAGAGTTTGTTTCTGGTGGGCCGAAAAATTATTCGTACTATGTGTTCGTTCTTGAGACGAACGAATACAGGTCTACCAACAAGGTCAGGGGTATAACGATAACTGTGAAAACACAAAGATTGTCAACTTTACGATTGTTAAAGACATGATTTTGAAAGACATGAACCCCATACACGTGACCAACCCGCGAAAATTAAAAGAAAAAGAAGTCCCACCATCCTCTCCGAATTGGAGATAAAAAACTATAATACCGTATTCACTAAGGGTAGGAGATAAAATAACAACACATCCGTAGCCTACGGCTATAGTTGATCACTTTTTTCTCTCATTTATTTGATTCACTATCAAACACTCTGAGAGGGGAGGGAGGATTTTGATCGAGCGACACCACCATAAAAGACCGAGTCACTGGTCATTGTAATTTAGTATGATGGATAAAACTAAACCGTCCATTATCACGTACTTTTTAAAGCAGGATTTTTCTCTGATGTCTGCCTAAGAGTTAAATTATTTGCCAATATAATTTATTAAAGCGTACGCCTGTAGAGATATCAACCAAGCTTGGAATTTACTCTCTACCTCTGTACAGGATGAATTGAAAGATTATAATAATAATAATAATAATAATAATAATAATAATAATAATAATAATAATCGACTTTAATGGCGAAGTTAAGGCTACCGCCTTTTCTTACACTTAACCAATACAATTAAAATGAAATTTAACAAAATGACACATTATATAAAAACACACAAAAAAGGTATAAAAACTAGAGCTAAGATACACAAGGATTATGATAAGGGCTAACACAAATTGATTGAACACCGTCTATTAAGAAAAATTGTCGGCAGTGTCAAAATTTATAGTAGACGAAAAAACCCAACTAGGTTTTATATCGATGTTCGTGACTTTTTTTTTACAGTTTGGATAGTGGCCGGCCACAGTAGATACTGACTGTTCTTGTTTTTCTTTGCATTATGGTATTGCTTCCACAATTCTGTCCAGCCATGTTTAATGTTATCTTAGACTTTCAGAGGTTTAAAGATGAGAACAATACATTCATAGTTAAAGAATGTACCGTTTTAGTTATGTGCTTAGTGTGGTACATCACTGGACATTTAAGGCCCCATATTCGTTTTCAAAATTACCGCGTCATTTTCAAAAACAATGTGATTTGACTCACACATAATCATCAAGGCCTACAGTCGGACGACGGTGATATGACCGCCAATCAATTGAATACAATTTTAAAACTTGCTACTCTTAATGCTTCTATAATTTATGTTAAATGGGATGAGAAGAGAAAATTTATAATGGAAAGACTAGATAAAAAACATGTAATTGATATATGAGACTTGGGCTATCCCTCTTTGAAAGATCTGAACCATCATAATACGATACATTTTTTGGGCATAAATCTAAAAAATTAAATTCAATCTGTACGGTTTCAAATGTAAACTTTCTCAGGGAATGGTTCGTCAGCCCTACTTAAAATTTGCAAATGTAATTTTTATTTTTTATTTTTAAAGTGGCACTAGGCAAGTACACATCGATGTCCGTGTTTGTAAAACCTTTCACACTGATATGGGCGGGACCGTCTAACTGTGGGAAAACTACTTTTGTAGAGAATTTTCTTTTAAATTTAAAACAGGTGTGCAGTGTGGATAAATTTGATAGAATTCTATGGTGTTTCAGTGAGAACAATCTATTTCATCGCGATTATTTAGTCACGTCACACTACACAAAGGTGTACCAGACAATTTTGATTTTAAAATTAAGGGTGGACCTAAACTCGTCGTGTTGGACGATTTAATGAACGAAGCCTATTCGAACAGAGTGAGTGAACTTCTTACTAATGGTAGTCACCATAGAAACCTATCGGTTATTCTAATCACACATTTTTTTTTCCATCAGGGGAGTAAATTTCGTGACATCTCCCTAAATTCTAAATACATTGTGATGTTTAAAACCCCGTGGGGTCAAACACAGATAAACTATCTAGCTAGGCAAGTTTATCTGGATAATCCAACCAAAATATAAAGAATCTATATGAAAGCAACAGAATCGCCTCACGGATATTTATTCTTCGATCTGATTCAGAACGCGGTTGAACGCTTGCATTTCAAAACGGACATATTTGACACTATTTTCAAAGTGTTTGGTTCCGTCTAGACTTCTAGATTAAACTAGTCAAGAAAAATAGGCATCTTCTGTCATTGTTGGAAACGGCCAATCATAAATTGCGCAAAGCTATCCTTAAAGTCGCAGACCCGGAAGTTATATCAACACCTGGAAAATGTGCGCTAAACGCATTAAACAATAATATTAAAATTAGTAAAAGATATAAGCATTAATTAATAAAGTAGCTATTTAATGATACACGCGATGACAAATCTTCCGATTTAGTACAGATGAAAAATATTCTTAGTAGGAAAACAAGAAAAATAGACAATTATCAAAGATTGGCTAGTTTTAGGAAGTTTCAACAGGGACATATAATAAATAGGGAGAGATCTAGACGACCTATAAAGATACCCATCGTGGGTCCACCCAATTATTAAGAAGTAGTCTAATCGACCTTACACAAGCTATCACGACAAGACGAAAAGTAAAAAGAAAAGCTACCTTCATTTAGGAGACAACCAAACTTCAAAAGGCTAGTCGAGTAGATAAAATAAAAGTAGACAAATGGTTAACCAGGTAAGACGCATACACTTTTCACCATAGTTTAAGAAAAAGGTTTCCACATAATTCGTACAGACTGGCCAATATCAATGATGCATGGGAGATAGACTTAGTGGATATGAGAGCTTTAAAAAAGGACAACAAAGGGTTAAACTATCTTCTAAACTTTATTAACCTATTTTCAAAGTACGGGTGGTCTATACCTATTAAAACAATCGGGTGCAGACATCACTTTGGCCATAAAACGAGTTTTTAAAGGAAGAAGAACCCCACTTTCAATTCAGTCGGACAAGGGTAGGGAATTTTTAAGTTATAAATTTCGAAACCTTTTCATTTTTATCATTTGCATAATCCAGATTTAAAGGGGGCCGTCGTGGAACGTTTCAATCACTGTGAAAACTAAAACGTGGAAATATTTCACCGCATTCAACACTCACAACTACATTGATGTGATAGACAAGCTAGATAAAAATTATAAAGCTAGTGTTCATTCGACCATAGGAATGGCTCCAGCGTCAGTTAAGCCTATTCACGTCCTTAAAATACTAATACGACTCCGAAAACAGTGGGCTGAAATTAAAATTGGGAAATTTTTGTTCAAGATTGGTGATCATGTAAGCATAAGTAAAGAAAAAAAAATATTTGACAAAGGATACGAGGCTAATTTCACCCAAGAAATATTTAGCGTATTTAAAGTAATTCCTAGACTTCCCCAACCGGTCTATTCGTTACAGGATTTCCAGGGGCGTCCCATCGAGATACATTTTTATAGCTATGAACTACTTCAAGTTCGTCGTCCGAAGATTTTTCAAATAGATAAAATAGTACAGAGTAAGAAGATTAAGGGCATTCAACAGCATCTGGTCAAGTGGAAAGGATACGACAGTTCTTTTATCAGCTGGGTACCTGCGTTGGACACTAAACATATATGAGTCAGTTTTATGTAGCACTGCAGTCGGATTTGAGCGCCGATTATTACGAAAATAACACACTCTCTTACTATATACTAAAATTGTCACAATCCATAAGGCTAGGTCACAATCGGTGGGAGGTGAGACAAGCCGAACTATCCTATCCTGTAGGTTTTTGAAACTCTAGAAGATAACATTTTATCCAAGGGTAAAGAATTGACGGCAAACGTCTTAGCGACCCATGTGGGACGTGTTTCGTTTCTTCAACAAGATTTAGCTTTCTTTAAGAAGCTTTATAATAAAATTAAGAGCTCAATAAGTGATAAAGGCGATCTCAAGGTTATAATATCTGAATTTCAATGGTATATTCTTTGCGATCAAACAATTTTAACAGAGATTTAAAAAAATGCATATGGAACCGCGACAAATCACCAACAAATAGACGATTCAAAAACACTATTTAATATACTGTGGCGAAAAAAAAAATTAAAATAAAATTTCCATTTCGTCTTTATGTGGGCATCGGAGACTTAATTACGACCATTCGAAACAGATTACCCAACATAGACTCACTTAGTGCGGAGGATTTAATGAGCGAGAATATCAAGGGGGTCTTTTTGCGATCTAATAGTAAACTACCTGGTTCTAGTGTAATCGAAACAGAGCCTGTCTTTGTGTACACATACATCATAGGACCACAATTATTAGGTAAATCCTATTTGAGATGGATTTGAATCATACAATTCACTTCCGCCACCGAACATTACCTGTTCTTCCCTATATTCTATTTTCCCGTTGAGAAATGTAGTTTTGAATCCATAAGTATAGGTTTATACACAAAGTTTGGCGAATGAGTCAATTTTCAATCGGGTCCCGTGCCCACAGTAGCGTTTTTACATTTTAGAGAATAAACTAGATAAATATATACGAGAGGAAGTAATTTAGCTTAGTCTTAAATATGTAGGGAGAGAGAGAAAACATTGGTCCCATCTATCACGCCAGCTATAAAATGCAAAGGGGCCGAGACCTCGGATCGTTCTTGGGCGGACTATTTCGATTTGTCAAACCGTTGTTTGTGAAGGGCACAAAAGTGGTGGGAAAAGGGGGTAAATAGGCTCACACATACTGGCCGATATACCCACAAATAAACCTGGCCAAAAGTGGGTGATATAGTTAAAAATTGCTCCACTCAGGCGGTCGAGGGACGCGGCTTAAAAATTGTAAAAAATCTTGAATGACTTCATTCGATGGTGGGTGCTAGAGCAAGAGGGAACAAGAGAGCTAAACAATATATTTTCGACTAATTAAGGAGTGTTTGAAAACAGAACTCGATATTTTCGATGAAAAATGCATTAAAACGGTAACTAAAAGTAATAAAGTGGTCAAATACAAGCCCATCCCTTCCATGGGCAATGTCACTCAATTAGAGTTCTTCTGTCACGTGGACGGCGAATACTTTCACGACCTTACTTCGATTAAATTATATCTTCGTATTCAACTCGTAAAAGGGGACGGGACACCGGTTGCGGCTGACAGTAAAATCGGACGCGTCAACAACTTGATTCATTCTTTATTCAATCAATCACTATCCCTCTAAACGAAACACCTATTACAACCTCGATAGACAGGTATGCGTACAGGGCTTATTTATAGATTTTAACTAATTACGGTCGAGACGCCTCCGAGACCCACCTGGTGAACGGTATCTGGTTTTGGATACCCCTTCCACTAACGGTAAATCGCTGCATCCACCTAGAACAAAGGCTTCGGCACGAGATTAGACTTGTTAAAAATCCAGTCGACTTGGTGGGACGTTTACACGCAGATATATTTAATATTTCACAATTGCTCTTGAAAATTATATCCATGCGCGTTAAATTAATTTGCAACAAAGGGGAATTTTATCTGCTCACAGACGCGGACAATTTAAATACCGACGTCCGGTTGAAAATTTTAGAAGCCACTTTCTTTGTCTAGCACGTGTAAGTCTCATCCACTATTTCACTCGCTATAGAAAAGACACTATTACGAAAGCCGGCCTAATACCACATCAATTGGGTGGACGTCAAGTATGTGACCGTACCCAAAGGATCCAAGTCTGTGAGCCTAATCAATGTTATCCAAGGGTTTATCCCTAAAATTGTTTTATTCACTATGGTGTCTAACGATGCGTTCGTGGGCATTTTGAATACGAATCCGTTTCAACTCATTTATAGAAACCTGAATTGTTTCGTCCTATATGTAAACGGGATCCAAAAAATTTGCCCATTTTGATAAATGTTGACAACGTTGGCACGTCCACCCTCGTCTATGACACATTATTTTCTAGATTGGGCATACACCACCAAAACAATGGAGACATGACGAGACATGTTCAATAAAGGTTACTTTAAGCTGGCGTTTGACTTGACTCTTGACAGTGCAGGTCAAGACTCCCACACTAGCCTTCAGACAGAGGGGGATGTGAGATTATAGTTACAGTTCAAGACAGACCTTTATACCGCCATAAACTGTTTGTTATACTCTGAGTACGAGGGGACGGTGTTGGTAGATTATAATCGGGAAGTGAAAATTAATTATTACCACCATGAATTAGCATAAAATAGACACACAACTGCAGCGCAAAGTTTTATTCTATAAAGGGACATATCCTTCAAACAAATCACCGCAAGATTTCACTCGTCATACCTTATTTGTGGTCAATCTAGACCCTCACACTAAACCCTGATCCCATTTGGTGGTTTTATATTTTTCCAAATTTGGGGAGTATTTTGATACATGTGCCAGACGACCTAGTCTAGCGTTGACTAGACTCATGAATAAACACTCGAGATGATGGACGTACAATAGAAAACGGCTCCAAGCAATAGCGTCCAGTGTGTGCGGCCACTATTGCAGTCTGTTTGCCATTGCCAAGGCCACCGGCTGGAGCCTGAGGAGATTCACAGAACTGTTCTCCATCACCGACTTGTGCAAGAACAACCGACTGGCCGTAACGTTGTTCAAACATCACTTCAGCAGCTGTCCAATGTGTACGACCAGGGGTGTCCAGACGTGTGTTCCAGCACAAGATATAAAAGGTATACTCGAATTTTATTGAATAATTTGTAATAAATTATCTGACAGATAAAAATAATCATGCCAGCCATCTTTTATTTTTCATCTATCGTCAACTCAAAAAAAGATTGTATGATCACCGAGCTAATGATAGTTTTCATCGACAAGAAACAATCCTCGTGCTATAAATTCAATAAAACCACCGGACTATGCTACTCCAAATTGGGTTCAATTCTAATGCAAAGTTTAGATAAAGCCGTCGTACCTTACGCATATAATAAACAAAAAGGCAATTTCTTATCCAGTATCGAAGGGTGGACATTCATCCTTCCAAGCGAGGACTGTAAATGTCCCTTTGTAAATTTGATCAACTCCAATTGTTGGGGATGTACCGCTCCTGGTCACAACATCACCACATGTGCGTTAAAAAAATGCAAAGGCCTTGGCACGATTCATCAGATTTCACACCATAGAGAAATTCTATAATTTTTTTACAATCAGTGAAGACGATGGCGACGACGAAACTAGATTTATTTGTGACGACTGTTGATTCCAGGTCATCAGTCCAGACGCAGACAGCGATGTAGAAGGTGACGTGCAGCTGTAAAATGGTGGAGGACCATCTTCCGTTCGTCACCAAAGATCGATCCGAGGATTCACAACCTTCGTTGGAGATCAAGACTTTCTACCTAAACGACAAACAGAACAAACACGTAGCAATGGGCCTCTTTCCTAGCCGCAACTTTTAGGCTCACGTGAAGTTTTAGTCAAATTCTAAGCCTCTAATACTCACCGTTCCCCAATGGAACTTTTTCCTCAAAGAAATGTCATTTTCGTCCAACTGTGTGAAGAACTGTGTAAACTTTGAGTCTAACATGAACGACTTTAACATAGTTGTGGAAAAACTGTTTGGCGTGTGGAATTGAGCCTGAGTGAAAAAACCTTTTTATATATATATATATATATATATGTCTACGGATGAATTAAAAACGCTGTATGGTCTTGAAAAACATATCACACGTCATGTAAAATATCTCAACCATCCTAATGTATCGGTATTCATAGGCAATGTCCTGACCACCAAATCCTTTGTTGACCCCTCTGATCCTATCCCATATTTTGACAATCTTTCGTTGTTTGACGATCTTTGTATTTTCATGCATAACAATAATAAATTGTGAAAGTGTGTATTTTTTTGAATAGTAATAATATAATGTGAAAAAATGTGTATTTATATTTCATTTCTCGTAATATTTCCCTCCTATTTAAATTATATATTTGTAGTAAGAGTCATATAACTTTTTTTTAAATTTAGGTTTACGACTTTATAGAGTCTATCTAGATATGAGGTTATTAATAAACATTACAACCAGAATATTGATAGATGCGGTGTTTCGTGCGCCTCCTATTTAATTGAGTAATATAACTTGTTTTTATAATTAAGTCTTATAACACTTTGAAATTTTTCTAAATATGACGTCAATTATAAAGATAATAACCACAGTATTGGTGGATAGAATCAAACGTCAAACTCTTATCACGTCAAAGAATATAATAATTCATTCAATTAGTAGACGTCATACTCTTGTGACGTCATGGTCATACGTCACCTACTCTACGTTAGACCTTATTTAAATACTTCTTACATAGTTACCACCTCCCATACTCTTATTTTCGGTCGATGTAACATACCTGTCCTTACACTACTACCTGTAAGTTGACAGTGAGTGAGAAATAGCCTCGATGACAAGCGATATCAACTTTTCAAGTTATTCTCATATCCAAACACTCACATATTTATTAATCACACACTAAAATTATTGTTAAGATGGAGGATTATTTATAATTACAATCGTTTTACAATAAGATTTTTTTTTCTCCGCGTCTCACTACCCGCTTGGTTTGTAAGCATATCTGATAGCTACGCTGATGTATTAGGGAGGAAGATTAAAGTTAGAGGAAGTGTACTCACATTTGCGGGTAGGACTAAGTAAAGTGAAGGAATTGTATAAAAAAGGGGAGCTACTAAGGTAAAAAAGAAAGGAGAACAATTTAGATAAAAAAACATTCTTATTATATCGCCGGGATTAAAACCCTTGACCTTCCCATCATTATCAAATTAGACTAAATAAGCCGGATATTCAGTCCACGTGCCCACCGATTCGGGAGATATATATTTGAATATGTCTATTTAAACAAGACACGCCATCTTTCCCTCCCCCTCCCTTCTAATTGAACACGAGCTCAGCTCTTACCCCATTCAACTTTGAAGACAGTGAGTGACGTCAACAAGAGTTTAATCCGAAAGTCGGTTGAGACGATCAAGAAGTGCTGGACCGGAACTCGTTGAAATGTTTCTTGGAAAGGGAAGATCNAGCCAGAGAAAGTTCATTTTTCTGAGGAGTGATTAGGACGACTGAGTAGATCTTTCACTTGGGACTCAGCATTTTCATCTCAGATATTATTATTATTATTATTATTATTATTATTATTATTATTATTATTATTATTATTATTATTATTACTAAGGAAATTGAAATTGAAATTATTATTGTTATTATTATTACTATTATTTCTAGCCACACCAATGGACACGCGGACTAATTGTCAGGCTCATCTATGTCCACGTCTAACAGCACGTGGTTGTATATATCCCATTGTCCTTGGTTCGGATCCTGACCAGGTCAGTATACGGTCTGATAGCCCTGGATTCATGTGCGTCAGTTTATATCTTGGTGCTAGCTCTAAATATTTAAATATATTGTGTTCGGGCACAGGTAGTTTCCCGTTCCCTAACAACGATTAGACTGGATTTAATTTAAATTAAAGATCACCAATTAATAATTAGGATTATTTATTGCAAACTTTGGTTCTGGTTATACAATATTGAGACTGATTATAAATAATGTGAGATGGAGTCACTTGTTCATCTCCAACTCTTTGACTGCGTGAGTGTTGAACACAGGTCCACTATGTTTGCTGGTGTTATTGCAAGTGTTTCTTCAATGGCTGCCGTGAAGAATTCTTGTAACCCTCACCGCGACTCCTTGGACGATTTCTCTCCTTAAAATTAAATCTGTCAAGGTAGCTTTAACTATCACTTAAAAAATTGAAAATAGGTTCGGGGAGACCTTTTACAAAATGTCCTGTTCTTTACTGCTAGTTTTTAAGGTTCGTAGGTACAAATAAACACTATATGTAGTGTACCCTTATTTTAGAAAGTGGGACTAAATGGTACTTCAATAAGTCCTTCACTAAAACTAATACATCCTGCTAAAGTTAACCTAAAAAAAATTATGTTATGCTTCAAATGCGGATGACTATAAAGTAGAGTGAACGGAAACAAATTGTCAATAAACGCACATATTTTTAAAATCATCATATGATAACGTTTCCAAATACTATTCTGTTCACTCATAAGACCCTTTGCCCCTAAGAAAGTCATCAAAATGAACAAAGTATCCTGGTCCTGTCAATACCCCACCCCCTACTTCACCCTCTCCTCCCCCCCCAGGAGTAAAATTTGTCTCGATGAATTGCGGCGAAAGTTTGGAAATGGTGGCGTTACTTAAGAGATACAAAACTTAAAATCTTGCAGCTAATTAGTGTCCCCGTAAAATAATCTTCCCATCCAACATCAAAGATAGAACTTGTTCGACGTGAGCTTCTTAAGCTCCGAAACTACAGATGCTTTTTAAACAATTCAAAGATCTTGACTCTTTTTTTTCATCTTCAAGTCTTAACCAAACTTCCGAGAGGAATAATGCGACTTATATAAAGTGCCCGGACATAACTTGAGTTCAGAGAGTTAAAAGTTGGTGGTGGAATATTCTCCTGGAAACAAAACCTATCATTTTCTTTATGGCGTGGTTTATGATATCAAAGAGGAATAATAAAACTTTGTTTCGAGGACAAATATAAAATATTAAATTCGTTTTAGATCAAAGGATATGATGTAATCCATGGAAGCCACCATATCTTTGTGAACAGCTATATTGATATTTTAAGCGTGGAGTGTCTCCATAATTTATAAACCTCATTATAAGCCTTAATAAATTCGTGGTTTCAGGAGTTCGTTCGTTATTTTAGAACGGTTTGCGATAGTTTGCGAAGTGAAGGAAAAAATGTTTGGAATTATGTTATTAACTACCTTAAATGGTTTTAAAGCTATATCCTAAAATAACTAACTAATCAAGGTTTTTGGTGGTGTGATTAATTGTTGAACATCCTGTATGTCCTATAGGATAAAGTAAAATATGTTGTTGTTAAAAAAACTAATTATGTCCACAAACTCTTATTCCTTTGAGAAAAACTTGTGCATAGTTGAAATATGACCAATAAGAATGTATCTGTTCCAGATAATACTTGAGCTCAGTAACTATCCGAACCAGTGTTCACGCAGATAAAGGTGTCAGTCTAATCTTATCTATATAATCTAAGACTTGTGTGATTGTATTTTCTCCCTCTCCCGCGATGCAAATGTGGAAATTTCTCTTCTAAACGTTGGTTCTCTGCGGTTGAATTTTATATGGTTCAACGTTCACTTTCTGAACAAAGTGATTATATCGGTACATGACATACATATTATCTTAACTCTAGAACAAACACAACACCAATTCACCCAGAAGTAAATTTATCACTGTGCAAGGGAACCCCAAATTTAATAACAGATTTGTTTTACATCCTAGGATAAATAAAATAATAAAAGTTTTTCATTTCTAAATGAATATGTTGATACCTTTCACCTCCTATTTTTTTTATGTATACCACATTTTTAAACACCTAACCATTTGTTAAATAGCGTGGTGTCTCAGCGTTCCGGTAGACGTCCCCCTTAAGATCTAGGGACAGACACAAATAGTTTCAGCAACACACATACATCAGTTCTAGGCTTGAAACTGGTATCGTGTTTTAAAAGTTACCCCTAAAAACCACCAACAGCAAACCCATTTATCTACAAGTCTCGGAGAGATATATATATATTTATTCTATATTTACTTTACAAGAGGAGAAGGGGGTATTAAGGGATGAGTCTAAATGATATCACGACGATAACCGTGTTTTGGTCAGGCAATAAAAAATATTTTTTTGCAACCGGAATATATATATATATATATATATATATATAAAACCACGCCTCATAATTCACGACGTAAACGATCCTACACTCTCACGACAAGGGAAGAGAGGGAGGAGAAGGGAGAGGGGTGGGTGGGTGACAGTTATGCGTTTTGTCCAGTTTTATCTCTAGCGCTGGTGTGTGATACGCTGTAGGCGGGTCTATAGTAACGGAGGTGTCTAACACCCCCCAGATACGCCGAGGCACATCCTGAATCTATACGGTAACGCGAGGGTAAATGTTGATACCGGGCGCTAGATAAAACCGGTCCCGCACTACGTTTGATTTAATTAAGTGCTCAGCTTGATAAAAGCTCGGGTGCTAAACACGGACCCACGTACGTAGAGGGGTGGGGGGTTAAAAGAAGGAGAACCAACCATACCACCGTATCTACCGCTATACTCCTATACAGGGTGTATCCCCATCACCTCCGTGGGGGATTTAAAAGCTCTCGCTTGTACATGGAACGCTCGTTATTCCTGAGAGGTATAGTCGAGGTCAAAAGTGCACTCAACTTTCCGTAGACGTAGCTTTATCAAATATTAAACAAAGCAATGATCTGAACCCACATTTTTGTGAAGAGTGCGGGGAACCTTTTAGTAAAAACCAGAATTCGGAACTCAACATCCCCATCACAGGCAAAGCCATGCAGAACGAGACTGACGCATCTGTCTGCGCACCCATCGATATTTAAGTTTCTTTATTTTTGTATATATTCATTGTTAAATCATTTATGTGTGGTCATGCGATGCCTATTGTATACTTTAGAAGTAAAAATAAAGCCTAACATTAGATAATAATGGTTTTCCCATAATTTATGAGAGAGTATACAATTTTATCGATTTAGTCAAAGGAAGAAAAACCAAAACATTAACAATTAAGATTGTTGTTTATTTGCTGCAAACGCAGCATCTTATTTTACTGATTTAAAAAAAATGGTTTGTTATTGAATGAATATTGATACTATTCCTCAAACAGATTATTGGTAATAATCACCCCCCGTCACCCTCTACTTCAGTCAGCACAAAGAGCGGTTCACTGTTGGGAAACCTTCCTACACTTGCACTGTCGTGTTCAGCCTTTCTTGCAGCCACATCGTATAAGTTACCCTCAAGCTTGCGTAGCCTCTAGTAGGCATGTTCAGGATATTTTTCACCCACCTTCTTCCATCCCCAATTACTTGGCGATGTCAGCTGTGTTGTTGCAACCATCATTTGGGCCCAGCCTGATAGACAGCTCTCTTTGTATGCTGAATGAGCGTATCGTAAGTGGGAGGTAGATAGTAAATTATTGATCTACCTTTCTGAGTAAATAGGTGTTTTCTTGCCTCATTAACATGTTCGCCGCTGCTAGTACAGTCAAATAGCAAAACTACAAATATCTCCAATGACATAAGAATTTCTTCTACTGTCTGCTGACTATGCTTGTCAGCCAATCTACAAAAAAGCCATGGTGATATTTCCGTATGCATTACAGGTGAGCCATGCAGTCCTTTTTGCCTCTTCTTCCAAAAAAGAATACAATGTCACAGTCAGTTATTGCGTGAAACATCGGTAAAGCAGTATACCAATCAGAACCCAAACTGTTGCTAATTAATGAGCAGCAAAGAACCGGAAGTTCTTACCAACTCCAAATGCAATCCACAATTCCTTCTTCGTGTGAGCACGAAGCCAGTCCCAAAATATGTTGACGATTTATAGAAAGAATATTGTTACAGACACTATTTGTGGTAATTACCTGCTTGTTCGTGTCAATAGTTGATAAGGTTGTTGCCAAGAAAGAGAACAATTCACGCAAAATCACATTTAATATGGAAGTAACAACATCAAATAGCACACAAAAGAACAGAATAGCAGTTTTCCGAGGTCGCCATTACTGTTAGGGGAAAAACCTAGGATGGCTTCATAGCCAAAATAAAACCTTTTCATATGTAGCATATATATGCCACAAGTTTCATAATAATTCTCCCAACAATAGAACAATTATTCTTCTTCTCTCTCATATCTGCCATACTATTGCCAGCATTGGATGTAAGTATTATTTTAATCGTTTGGTAACTTTTTTATTGATGTTATAGTATATGTAAGCATAATAATTATTATTTCTAAATAAGTTGGCATTGGTCTCTACCAGACACTTCCACCGTAGTTGTTAATACACCTCGGCTGTGGTCAGGATCGCTGTGCTTCAGATGATCTTGTCTTGTGGTGGGTTGTAATTTCAGTCGATGTGTAGTGTGGAAGTAGAGTATAGGTAACTGTGCTCTCCAAGCACTACTTGCCCCCCCCCCCCCC
>CABFWB010001526.1:117487-128435 GCA_902151455.1 Timema bartmani
GGTTTATATTCTCTCTATTATTGTAGCCCTTGTTCATACAAGTCAAGACCACACATAGGGTTTATATTCTCTCTATTATTGTAGCCCTTGTTCATACAAGTCAAGACCTCATAGAAGGTTTATATTCTCTCTATTATTGTAGCCCTTGTTCATACAAGTAAATACCTTATAGAAGGTTTATATTCTCTCTATTATTGTAGCCCTTGTTCATACAAGTCAAGACAACATAAAAGGTTTATATTCTCTCTCTTATTGCAATCTTTTTATCATAAGTTTGAATTTTTTTGTTCCTAACGCTATTCGCTGTAGTTTTTTTACATAATTTTAATATCTCCACCATGTCTTACTAACCATCCAAGTTACACGCATCTTAATTATTTTGTCTGGTATGGGTGAGGAATTTATAGGAAGGGTAACTGCATTTTTGCGTAGAGTGAATGTAAAACCAATTAGAACAATATCCTTCAGTACATATATCCAAGAAACCAAGATTCAAACTCTAAGCTACCCATCAGATCAGAAGACCAACTTGACATGTAATACAGGCAATACTAGTAATGGTTTTAATCGCTATTCCCATATATTTATCTATAGTGATAATTTTCAATACTTATCAAGTTATTACTATAATTACTATCATTCAGCTATAATTCACGTCAATCAGTGAATCTATGGATGCTATTGAGACAAAGCTCCCGATGTCATAAAAAAGTGATTGCTAAATCTAAAAAGAAAAAGTCTTGAACTGTATTTTTGAAAAGGAATAAACCAAAAAACCTCAGAATGGTTGCTTAGACTTACTACAAAGCCTGTGATAAGCTTGGACAGACAACAGAAGTGAGTCCAGGATACACGACGTTTTGTCTGGGTACAGCAATTAGTATTAAATTTTGACGGTTTTCAAATACTTTGTTCAAATTGATACGAAGATCTTTTTCACCACAACAAGTGGAGCTATTTTACTAATAATAGTGGTAATATATTACATTTGCAAGTTTTATATTGTATGTAGGTAGATACTTAAACAAGACGGTGGAAAATTCTCAGTGAAATATTTATCTTGAAAATGGTTCACTTATATCTCAATTCTTTGAGGGGGAAAAGGATTATTATTTTCAGAATCTTGGTGATCCCATTCTAAAGGATAAAAATAAACATATTTTACGGCTCGACACAAAATGGCTTCTTACATATTATATTTCGGCTCCTCGTCGTCTGAAAGAATCCCCCTCCTTTCCGCTCAGCCCCCACTTAGGCACAACATAGCACATCGAGAGCAGCACCAACATAAGCAGAAAGAATAACTTTTAAAAGTATGTATATAACCAAACTTGTGAATATAAACTCTTTGTAGTTTTAAATGCACGCCACCAACCTCACAACTGAACATAATACTAACATTCTCGGAACAATCTAGGCATGTATAACTGAATGCTATACCATCGTTCTCGGAACAATCTAGGCATGTATAACTGAATGATATACCAACATTCTCGGAACAATCTAGGCATGTATAGCTGAATGCTATACCAACATTCTCGGAACAATCTAGGCATGTATAAACTGAATGCTATACCAACATTCTCGGAACAATCTAGGCATGTATAACTGAATATGTTATCATCCTGCTCTCAGAATATTTAATGTACAATTTTATCTGAAAGTAAACATTGACTTCAGATTTGAGGAAACAGTTCGATCCCAGATTATATTATTTGCGAATGTTGTGATACGCTCAGACAGATATTACAATCTTCAAAGATAGGGCTAAATGTTTGGGGGTTAATGGAGTATTCAGGTGTTTTAAACACCTCAATCTCACATACAAGTGTTTTCTTGGACCAGTGTCAGTATCGCCTTGAGAATGTGATCTAACTTTCTTTCCTGAGGTCATGTCACGATAAGGTCATAATACAGTCAGTGTTTATCATCACCACCCCCATGAACAAGCCAGTATACGATCTTCTCTAGGAGACGGGGGTAGGTAACGGCCAGATTTTCGAAGAAGACGTTCCCCGATAACGGTTTGTGTACATCTGCTGTAGTGGATGTTAGATCTTGTATTCGCCCGTTTTACCCCTTCCCTCATCTCACCTAATACAGTCTGAATACTTTGGTGACAGACTTGGAAAAAAAGACAAAATGAGTGCAGGAGAAATTTCACTTAAGGCTGTACCTGCGAGATTTGAATTATATTTAAACCTAATTTGGTGGTCGAATAGTCTAAGGCATCACTCTCTCAATATACGGGATATCTGACGAGGAGGAGATGATTGGTTCGAGCCCTCTGAGACTTGGACACGGAGAAACCAGGGAAAATAAAAATATTCACGTGTCTTTAAGTCTTTTTCTTTAATTTTAATTTCAATGAAATTTTCACACCCAGTTAGTTTGTCTCACAATAAATTGTCAAGTCATCTACATTATTTCCTTCTGATTACTCATTACTACTCATGTTGATGTATTTTAAAAAGTAAACACCCTGACATTCTTCTCGATAAAGGGTGGGAAATATTGACTTTGTAAAGCAGCCCTCAGAGTGTGAACACCTGTCTCCCGGGTTGTAGTTGAACATAAGTGATGCTGAGCTAACTCTGTCAGTGTGGGATTGTGGAGTTGTAACCCGTTGGCATTGTTAGTTATTTTTAAAAAAAATTACTTACCATGATGGCTTCAATTTTGTTGACACTATTACAAATTATTATTATTATTATTATTATTATTATTATTATTATTATTATTACAAAGGTTTACTTTGAAGCCAAAATTGGCCTATCAGGGAGTGGGTCCTTTTCCTCTACATTTAAGTGTCCTTATCACCTCCTCTACACTTCTTCAGTTAAGGGTATCTCTCACCTCATATACAAATTAGAGCCCAACACATACCATCTTTAATTGAGGTACTTTCCTAAGATTTCTGCTGATGAGGGTCCTTCCCACCTCCTTTACAGAACTGAGTTCTTACCATGCCCTCTAATCTATCATCCTTCCTCGCTGCCTCTTCAGTCGGGGATCCTGCTCAATTCCTCTGCAGGCGTTAATTCTTCTTATCTCCTCTCATTCAAGAATCCTCCTCACATTTTCTCAGTCAAGGATTCTTCCCACCTCCTCTCATTCAAGAATCCTCCTCACCACCTTTTCTCAGTCAAGGATCCTCATCACATTCTTTAAGTCAAGGATCCTTCTCACCTCCTCTCATTCAAGAATCATCCTCACATTTTCTCAGTTGAGGATCCTCTTCACCTCCTCTCAGTCAAGGCCCGTTTCCTCCATGAAGGTAGACCCTATCTGTCTGTTGAGTAACAAGCCGGCAGTGTCTATCAGCGTCGCCGAGATTGCCAACCATCCTAACCAGCATCTGGGGCGTCGTTTGGAGAGGCGAGCTGGCTGTGCTGATGACGGTTAGATACATTCACTGCTCACTCGGCGTCGCGGGGCTTCAAGAGGGGAACACCGGCATAGAACAATTCACAGGCAGGCATCCAATTGTGGTAAAATCCACCCTTGGTATACCTGGTTGGAATTCAAACCTTGACCTCCACGTCACCTGGAAAACTAACTAAATTAACTTGAAATAATAGACCGATTACCCACCGATGCGGATGATTTCACAACGTAAACTAACAAGAATGATTTAAATCAGAGATACAGTTTTAATAAGATATGCTTAGCCTGTCAACACTCCACGACACGACACGGAGGTTGTTTTATTAAACTATGTTAGCAAGATGGTGAGAGATTAGTTGATGACAGCATTTTAAGCAAGATATATATATATATATATATATATATAGCAAATAGATATTAATTTTATTAAACGTAATTATGAGGTGTTACAAGCACAATTATCAACCATGACATTGTTTCCAAAGAATGAAGTGCCTGGCAACGTACTTATACCGCAGTGCCGCACGTAGGATTATCATTCATTACCTCGAGACGAGCGGTTTTTTTTTTTTAATTCAACTCCTTGATGAAACTGTCCCGCATCTCCGGGGCGCTTGCCAGCCAGTATTCCGCGCCGTTACTTTACTAGACCCGGATGGCTGTATCTTTGCACAGGCTCGAGCTGTCTCCGAGTGAAGAGATTCCGCCCCCCCCCCCCCNCTAAGTGGCGTCTCATTAACTCTTTTCACAGACAATTTTTTTTAGTATTTTTTTAGCACTACGTCTTACTATCCGTTCGGGTTATACGCTTATGTGCTAATTACGCTAATGTGTTAGGGATACGGATGGTTGTATTTAGATGAAGTGTACCCATATTTACGTGGAAGGAGAGTGGTAAAACCTCTTGGGTCAAAATAATTAAAATATCACTTCAGTAGTTTAATTTTCAACAAATGTTAATATGGACATTTCTTTAATATTTGTCAATGGGAAGAAAAAAGGCCCTGGTTAAATTACCCAACGACCACAACCAACATTTTAAAACGGTTGGTAATATTGTCTGTATAAAATTAAACTAAAACGTATCTACAGTGGCATTATTTTATTTAATTGGCCAAAATATTTTTTGTTACAAAAAAATTGCAAAATTATGGCTTTTAAATCACGTTCCCTTTCACCTTAACGCCAAGTGAATCAGATCTGATTGGCTTAATTCATCGAACGAAACCAGTGATGTCATGAAAACATACAAATGAGCTCATTAGAAGCGCATTATTAGTTTTTGGTACACATTATCTTGGGATGTTTGAAGAAAGAAGCGTCACATCTTTTCCTTTAATATTGTTAGATTTTAAATTAATATTATTTTATTTGCTAGTGATTCTAAATTAATCTAAATCTAGATAGGGGAACTTAGCCTACACTCTTTAAATACAATTATTGTATCATCATACGACCTACCAGCTAAATCAGGTTTAACCCACTTCGGTGGCCACGTGGTCTAACTCGATACTCTCACAGTAGACTAGACTACCGATGATGGGGGATAGAGGTTCGAATCTCATTCGGGTGTACTGAGGGTGGTTTTTCAAAAATTGTTTTCTACTCTCCATTTACGTAAATGTGGGTACACTTTCTCTAAATACAAACTTCTTGATCCCTCAAACCATTAGCGTAATTAGTACATGAGTGTACAACCCGAACGGGTAGTAAGACGCGGTACTAAAAAGAACTTAGGGTTAGAAGAGGCACAACGCCTAGTTCTCCAACTGTCAATCCATCACTGTAAAAGTGGAAATCTAAACAGGGATATTAATATTTGAGCTTACCGTGAATTGAAACCTGGACCAATAACCTAGTAGGTACACGCGCTAAATACCGAGCCAAAGTGTCTGATAGCTAAGGTCAAAAATAATTTGAGAGATAAAAAATAATCACTAATTTTATAACTAGCGTCATATAATATAATATAAAGCCCGTAGTGATGATAGAACAGTCTTAAGGCGTCACTTTCATATTAGACTGGATTGCTTATAACAGGGAGATCAGGGTTTGAATCCTGGTTGGGTATACTGAGGGTGTATTTCTATTTTAAGGTTTTCCACTCTCCCTCCCTGAAAATATGCATACACTCCCTTTAAACATTGAACCTTCCTCATTGTCGTCCATACCGAACTGGTGGTAAGACGCGGTGCTGAACAAACTCCTAGATAAGAGATTGATGATAATTAATAAATAATTTAATTACAGTTTCAACTATTAAACATGAGATCAGCCAGGGGAAGACATATCTATAGAGGATGTACCAAGTATCCAGGTGTATAAAACGAAATAATTGAAACTTATGTCCAAATCTCCCGACTATACCTATAAGAAGTTCTTCAGCAGCGGGAATAGTTTAGTTTCTCAAAGCAAAATGGCCAGCCATCATGGTTTGTATGCGGCCTTGTAAGGCTCCTCTTCTCCCCCAACAATTCGCCGATTGATAAGCTTGTCCGCGAGTTGTCCAGCTAATCAGGCCGGTAATAGGATTGGAACGTCCATTATTTAAAGCGTATAATGCACTTTTCAACTGGTGACCAATATAAAGGAAGACTATTTCGCACGCGCCATTTATTATTCATATATTCGGACTGGATGACAATTGAGGACTCAATTTGGTGATAATGAGAACGTTCATTAAATTACAGTCGGACATTTTTAAATTGCTCTTGCGTGATTTTCCTTTTTGGTCATTTTCAGGTTTTAACTTGTTCTATTGAAACCTTGCGGGGAGGTTAGTTCCATCCTGGCTTGAAGCTCACGTTGTCATTGGTTGTTTTGCTGTTAGCTGAATTAATTCCTGGGTGGATTTAAATAACACATTCCGCTATATCTCCCACTTAACTGCTTACGAACGTGATAACGAGCTAAATAAATAATTTAACAGTGTCAAATAAATAATTTAACAGATTCAAAAATATCCAAGTTTTAAGTTCAAGAAAAACAGCGCGGTTTGATCGGCATTAATCATTAATAAAAATAATGTAAATTTATATTCCATTGTTGGAAAGGCTAGGCAACACGTCTTACTACCCGTCTGGACTCTATACATATTTACACTAATGCAGTAAAAAGGAGGAGAATTGAGGAAATACACCCGCATTTACGTGCAATAAAAGTGGAAAACCATTTAAGAAAAAACCTCTTGAGTACACCCAGCTGGGACTCAAGCCCTGACCTTCCCATCACCACCCAAAATACAAGGTTGGCGTCTTAGTCGACATACTCACCGATTGTGGGTCAGATATAATTAAAGAGCCAAATTACAACTCAAGCAAGGAAATATTTGTATTTAATATTGTGTTTAATTATGTAATAATGTCGGTGGTAAGACTCAACATACGAGCTATGAGATCAGACCGACGGATGAGGAGATGCAGCATGAGCATTGGAAATATCACCAGAATCATGGACGCATCGGTGGTATTTTGAATTTATCAGGAGTAGAAAGAAAACAGTGTGTACAGTACAGTACATATTACATTGTTATCAAAGTTAGCCACATCAAAATGTGTTTGTATCTTATAAAAGTTTCTGTCTGTTAAATAAACAACCCAAATAAACGCACGCCACTAAAAGCAAACTAACAAACTAAATAACCCCGTTCAAGACACACGCTCGACATCTATTTACATAAATATAACCTCGCACAAAAGTAAAACTTATTTAAACTATTGTGGGTAGTATTAAACTACCAACAACACCAACACAGTTCATATATATATATATATATATATTACCACCGCGTCTTACTACCCCCTCGGGCTATGCGCTTATATACTAATTACGCTAATTATTCTAGGTCTTAGAAAAGTGATAATTAGAGGAAGTATACCCGCATTTACGTGGATAGAGAGTGGAGAATCATTTTGGAAAAAAACTCAGTACATCTGACCGAGATTCAAACCTCACTTTCCCCATCATCGGCAGTCTAGTCCAACACGAGAGTAGCGCATTAGATCACGTGGCCACCGAAGCGGGTTCTATAATTTCACACGAGTTTTGTCGAAGTGTTCATAGCTATTATGATCAATATTTGGTTTATTCCCCAGTATTTAGAGCCGGTCTAGATTAGAATAAATTACGATTGTAATAATAGAGTTTATCTGAAACATACCCCTGGCACATAATAGGGCCGCCTCGTAGTAAATTAAGTATAGCCTGATATAAAACAAATTAACAATTCTAATTAATGTGATAGAAACATCTTTGTGCACAGATTATGGCGGGGAGATTTACTGTTCTATTTTGGGTCGTTAGTTCAGCCCCAATAAATTTAGAGGCCTACAGGCTAACCGACCCCTTTAACACCAACCAGTTTGATCCGGTACTAAAAAAATTATACGCAACTCATTTATCAAAGGATCAAATATATTAGGTACTTTTAGTTGGCTTACAGGCTTCAGGTTTGATACACAAGTATTTACAGGGCGATAAACATAAAACAAAGATACAGAATTGAAATGTTACGGTAGGGTGTATGGGAACGCTTGTTATGGTGTGGTGGATGGGAACGCGTGTTAAGGTGGGGTGGATGGGAACGCGTGTTAAGGTAGGGTGGATGGGAACGCGTGTTAAGTTAGGGTGGATGGAAACGCATGTTAAGGTGAGGTGGATGGTAGCTCGTGTTAAGGTGGGGTGGATGGTAGATCGTGTTAAGGTAAGGTGGATGGTAACTCGTGTTAAGGTGGGGTGGATGGGAACTCGTGTTAAGGTGAGGTGGATGGTAACTCGTGTAAAGGTGGGGTGGATTGGAGCACGTGTTAAGGTGTGGTGGACGGGAACGCGTGTTAAGGTGGGGTGGATAGGAACGCGTGTTGAGGTGGAGGGGATGGGAACGCGTGTTAAGGTGGGATGGCTGGGAACGCGTGTTAAGGTGGGGTGGATGTGAACGCGTGTTAAGGGGGGGTGGATGGTAACGCGTGTTAAGGTGGGGTGGATGGGAAAGCGTGTTAAGGTAGGGTGGATGGGAACGCGTGTTAAGGTAGGGTGGATGGGAACGTGTGTTAAGGTGGGGTGGATAGTAACGTGTGTTAAGGTGGGGTGGCTGGTAACGCGTGTTAAGGTGAGGTGGATGGTAGCTCGTGTTAAGGTGAGTTGGATGATAACTCGTGTTAAGGCAGGTATTTTTTACAGTTTTTCTATAGAATAAATATAATACAGCTCTTGTGGATGTTCTCATTTAATTTCCCACACTCGATGATATTAACAGTCCTCTAATATCTGTCATTCACGAGTAAAGTGGACTTAGACCAGGACTTTCCAAACGGAAAGAAAAAGTGATCAAATTCCAGGATGCTCTTGACAAATATTCAAGAAACATCCCGAAAAAATTATACCAAGTGATTTTTACAGAAGCGATAATTTATTTGTTTGGCTCAAATGCTTTTTTTTTTTAAATAAAAATTGCAAAAATACTGATATTCTCACGTGTTCTCTTCACCTTTAAAGTGTTCATTTTCCCCCAGAACGTTTAATACGGAAGAGCTTGTCTGGTTTTGTCTACAGCCTGATTTTCATATGAAGACCGTTATTTGAGATCTGGGAACTTTTGTTCCCACAATGATGGATATAGACATATTGTGCTAACATTCTTGGCTTGTTTATTTAATAATGTAGGCATAAAGATCAATTTTAAACAGTAATCCATAAGAAAATATTATTGAAAAACTTTTGATAAATTTTTTAATGAACTTTGTAATTTATTAAATAAATATTCTAGAACTCCATATTTTAGTGACTTTCAATTAACGTTGGGGGCTGAAAGTGGGCTTACTATAGAAATCAGGCTTTATCTTGGAGTTGTTTCATGTTTTATTCCCAACAAAAAACTCAGGGAAAAAAGGAACCAGGCGTGAAATGGAATGGAACGTGAAATACTCGTTTGGAATCATTCATCATCATCGGAGATAACCAGCTGGAAGGGAATCAATATAACGAGCCTGTTAAGAATATGGACGCTATTTCCACACAATGTATTACTCGTGAGCGTAAGTGGAAGGGTTCCGTGAAAAGAGAATTACAATTCAAATAGCAGCCAGCACACAGTACCGAGCAGAGCTCGATGAGGCTAAGTGGTTTCTGAAAAGAAGTCATTCATTGTTGCTCCCACTTCCCCCCACTCCCCTCAGTCATTTCTCAGGGCGTGAAACAAAGACTAAGACTCTAGCATCTCATTCCGGTAATGAAACTGTCAAGACCTCGAGGGCTGTTTTTTTTAATGTGTCTGTTTGTCTTTTTTTAAGGTTTTGTAAGAAGTGAATGAAGAGTCTTTATTTCTCTTCTGTATTATTTATTTGTATGATCTTAAAACGTTCTCTTTCTGTATTGTTTTCTTGTTCAAATATGAGCAAAGAAGTAAGAAACGAATAAATCAGTGTGTTGGATTCCTTCCTGGAGTACATTTTAAATAAGTATCTACAGATTTGTTAAAGAATAATTTTCAAATGACGACGTGTACTTAATTTACGTTTAGCTCCTTTTATTTTTTGGCTATTGGCAACGGTTGGACTACCGGCAGTTATAATAGAGCTGGCAGTTATACTAGAGCTGTAATTAGACTGGTGCCAGCAGTTAGACTAGAGCTGTAATTATAATAGAGTTGTAATTAGACTAGAGTTGTAATTAGACTAGAGTTGTAATTAGACTAGAGTTGTAGTTAGACTAGAGCTGGCAGTTAGACTAGAGCTGGCAGTTAGATTAGAGTTGTTAGTTGCCATCACATGTTAGAGCTATAGTACATTGTATCACAGTTTCCCACTAAATCTGATCAGTAGCTATAAACTAATGAATACAATAAAACCACCTCTAGCAGAGCAACCAATACAGCCATCCTGTCACTATTAGAGATGTGGTTTGTGTCCATATGTTATTAGTACAGAGTATGCATCTCTCCCCAACTAGGATAGGGCTGTCACTATTAGAGATGTGGTTCGTGTCAAGATGTTATTAGTACAGAGTATGCATCTCTCCCCAACTAGGATAGGGCTGTCACTATTAGAGATGTGGTTTGTGTCAAGATGTTATTAGTACGGAGAATACATCTCTCCGCAACTAGGATAGGACTGTCACTATTAGAGATGTGGTTCGTGTCAAGATGTTATTAGTACGGAGAATACATTTCTCCCCAACTAGGATAGGACTGTCACTATTAGAGATGTGGTTCGTGTCAAGATGTTATTAGTACAGAGTATGCATCTCTCCCCAACTAGGATAGGGCTGTCACTATTAGAGATGTGGTTCGTGTCAAGATGTTATTAGTACGGAGAATACATCTCTCCGCAACTAGGATAGGACTGTCACTATTAGAGATGTGGTTCGTGTCAAGATGTTATTAGTACAGAGTATACATCTCTCCCCAACTAGAATAGGACTGTCACTATTAGAGATGTAGTTTGTGCCCAGATGTTATTAGTACGGAGAATACATCTCTCTCCAACTAGGATAGGACTGTCACTATTAGAGATGTGGTTCGTGTCCAGATGTTATTAGTACAGAGTATACATCTCTCCCCAACTAG
>CABFWB010001526.1:138537-155084 GCA_902151455.1 Timema bartmani
CCAGCTTTCCTCCAGCTCAGCCCCAGGGCTAGCCTTGGTAATAAAGTTTTCAAGCACCTCCGCTGTTTTCACACCTCTTCCTAAAGTTTTAATTACGCACTATTGCACGAGTTAAGTCTCAGTGCTTAGCCCTCTCGTTAGGTTAAGTACCACCCATCTCCTCCCCCCTCTCTTCATACGGGGATGAAGCTGTTCAAAGAACTTTACCTGAAACATTTTTAAAATGAAATTTTAAACATCCTATCTAATATATCTCTCTGCATTATACATTTAAGAATTTTTTTTTTTACTTGGAGGTGATTCTTTTTTTCCTTCTTCTCCTTCTCTATAGAGGTTGAAGGCTTTGTGTAGACGAGGGATTTAGGGAAATGTGAATTCGTGGGAAAGGGGGGTGAAGAGAACCTGCTTAAAGATGTACAGAGTTCAAACATGACCCGGTGTGGAAAATTACCCCCTTCACTTTGTTAGGCTGGCTCCATTGTGTGTCCCTGGGCTTGAGAGCATACGACTCCTACCTTTTCACTATTCATGTGATCCTGGCAAACAATCACGTGTGACTTTCACTTGTGTGGAGAGTGGAGTGGGGGACCTTAAAAATAGAACACGTGGTTAAAGGAATACAAGGAAAATACACACATTCAGTTTGAAAGCTCATTTTAATATGTGTTTGTGTGAGTGAGAGAGAGAAGTAGAATAAACAAGCCTTAGAATCTAAAATTCTCGTGATCAACTCAGCCGGGATTCAAAGCCAGAGGCAAGCAGGTTCAAAATAGTCAAACTGTATGTAGCCACGCACCTTTGTTCATGTGATGTAGGCACGTAGCAATGCACATTTAAATAAATATATGTCAATAGGATGTCCGTCTCTCAGCTGACCGCAGGGTAAATATGACAGATGTTGTTCATTGTGTGTCATATTTCATAGCTCTCCCGACGTTAAGATCAACAGTTTGGTTCCAGGATAGGACGATCTAACCACATGTGTGTGAGTGCGTGTTGGCTGGTCTGTCACACATCGCATGTGTGTGTTGTGACTCTCACACTGATATGATTTGTAGTGGAGCTATTTCATGACTATATTCGGAACGAATGACAGGCGATGTTCAACCTTATCCAACCCACGGCACACTAAACAAGGTGACTGTAAAGGCATACTATCACTTTTCCAAGGAGATATTATATAATTTAAAACTAATATTGAGATTGTGTTTAAAAGTTCAAAAGCTTAAATTTTAATAACGGTGCTATTTTTACTTTCTCTTTGGTGTAATTTTTCTACAACAATGTATAGACCTATTATTTCACCTCACAAATCTTACGAGATTTTAGTAAATGTCTATTTTAAGATAAAAGTGGGATAAGTCTCTGCGGTGCGCCGTACCACTTATTTTAAATAGTGTTGGTCATGGATTACATTTTTTTTTTTACTTTTTTCATATGTTCTCTCTCTTCTTTTAATCTTCCACTAAAATCCCCTCAGCATAGCTTCTGACCCTCGTGACACACCTGCAGACCCTTGCGGCACACCTGCAGACCCTTGCGGCTCACTGGTTGAAAAACGCTGCAATAGCCAGTCTGGTTAATCGCATATGAATCAATTGCATTACTCTCACCTCGTCGTCACCGTCAAACCAGACTCTTTACGTTCAGTCCACGTACTCACCGGTGACGTATTTCCGTTATCATGTTAAGTGCGTTGCCTACCTGTGACGTCACAGCAAGTCAAGATTTCCCATGTCCATGTAAGCTATTTATGTTTTGTTCGGTGTGTCTTAAGTATGTAACTTTAAAACAAAAACCATTTGTTTTTAAATATCTTCAAGTTGACACATTTTGTTTACCTTGAAATATTTTTATTTGTAAACATACTTTTTTTTAACTGTCTACAGATCAGGTTATTTTGTTTATTCGTGAAAAAGTCTTGTAGGCATCTTCCTTCCAGGGGGTTGATTAAAAAGGTCCGTGGAAGTATCTGCTTACCTAGAACAGGAAACAAAA
Organism: Timema bartmani; assembly: GCA_902151455.1. Classification (NCBI taxonomy): domain Eukaryota; kingdom Metazoa; phylum Arthropoda; class Insecta; order Phasmatodea; family Timematidae; genus Timema; species Timema bartmani. The sequence continues at coordinate 140,536 of CABFWB010001526.1, forward strand.
ACAAGTTTATTTTGAAATGCAAGTCGATGTCCAGGAGTCAATAGTATATTGAGTGTGTATTATCGTCAGTGGAAGAGGAGAGGTGCTATCAGCAGATAATAGCAGGGTGAAATGCTCATATTATATTTGGTACATTGGCGTCCAGAATGTGAAAGCGTTAAGAGTGGTAAACTGCTCCAGGTTAAAAAACATCCTGCTACACAAAATAATTTCAAATTTACCGAGTAGGCGACATCGTTAACGAATACAAACTAAATATTTTAAAGTATCGGCTCCTCTAAAGCCTCGTTTATAATGTAACAAGTTGTACTCAGCATGTTGGGAGACAACACATTAGGAAAAGTAAGCTGCGTTTATTGTCGCCAACTTGTTGGACCAACATCCTGGGTCCTCCACCTTTTTGTAATCAGTCTACACATTTCTAGCCATGGATAACGACGTATTACGTACCGTTTCTTCATTTATTGTGTTAACAGGAAGTGTACGCTTGCAGAAGAAACCAAAACGTAAGAAATGGTGGGGGGTTCAAAGTTTTTTGGGGGGCTAAATGTCGAATTGAAGGTGTGTACATGGCCTACATTTGCAAAGTGGATTTGATAACTTTGTACACATATTGTAAATTAATCACAAATAACAGAATACTTGTGATATAAATCAATTAGTTTAACTGTATTGCCTTGTTCCATTCCGTAATCACAAAATTATGCAAACCCCGATTTTAAAAGTTAAACTAGTCTGAAAACAAAACACGTGCGTCGCCAAGGATGGAGACTGACTCGACTCTCTAGCGCATGCGCAAAACCTCCCAACTTGGTCAACATGTTGGGTTGGTCGTTTATTATCTCCAACAAATGATCCAACCCAACACAACCTTTTTGGCTCTGACCGGCTCTCCCAACACCAACATGTTGGCCAACATCCCCAACAAGTTGGGAGTGCGTTTATATTGTAACACAACTTGTTGGGATCGTGTTGGCTAACATGTTGTGTTACAATATAAACGAGGCTTGACTACCCTTATAGAGCAGGTAGCCAACACAAACCCGCTGCTGTATAAATATTGTCACGACTTTATGAAGGTCAGAGAGAAACCAGGGGTTAGGTTTGTATCCCTTCCTACTTATTCCGATCACGCCACTGGAAGTCCGGGCACTTGACCGCTGCCAAAGACTGGAATGTCACGAAAACTCTCTCACTGGCGACTTAATGGAATGAGCTTCGTTTAAAGTTCGCTTGGTCGGAAAGTAACTTCAGTGGAGTAGCCATGGAGGGAGGAGGGCTTCCAATTTCGCTTTCTTTGGGAGTAATGGTCGTTTTAAGTCTGAATGGGCTGGTTTCCTAACGACCCCATTCATTTAGGTGAGCCTACTCGGTCCCACGACCGTTAAACATTTCACCGTAACATTTATAGCATCGAATATTCTAAAATTTATCTTTAAAATATTGTAGCTGTACATGGATTAGCTTCTTTCTTTCTGCAGATTTTATTCATAGACGTAATTACTATAATCCAATACTCTTAGGAAGGATTTTAACTGACAGAACAGTTACTAGATCTACTATCATAGGAAGAACCTTAACTGACAGATAGAACCGTTAATAGATCTACTGTCATAGGAAGAACCTTAACCGACAGATAGAGCAGTTACTAGAACTACTATTATAGGAAGAACCTTAACTGACAGCTAGAAAAGTTACTAGATCTACTATCATAGGAAGAACCTTAACTGACAGCTAGAACAGTTACTAGATCTACTATCATAGGAATAAACTTAACTGACAGCTAGAACAGATACTAGATCTACTATCAAAGGAAGAACCTTAACTGACAGCTGGAACAGCTAATAGAATTACTGTCACATGTTCATACGTCAAGTCATGAGATTTGCAGCTATTTTTTTGATAGATATTATCAATATATATAAAATAAAAATAGTCCACGCTGTTCCATGGAACGGGAACAATTTCTCTCATTCCATCTCTCGAACCCTGATATTAAAAATATTGGTGATATCAGGGGACACCAGAGTGGTGATGTCACCACAAACAGTCGAATTTACATTTGCTCCAGATTTATTCCCCGCAGGTAATTCTACGTATGAAATTCTAGGGTTGAGTGTAGCGAGGTAAAGGGGGTTGGTTGGTTTAAGGGCGTTAGGGGGTTGGGAGTGGATATGAATGAGGGAATAAGAGGTCGCTTAATTGCTTTGACGTCACCTCAAACTAGGGAACAATCGAGAATCGGAAGGTGGGTTAGTGCTTCCCCCACCTCCTCCAAACCAACAAATCTCTCTAGGGAAACAATTAGAAGACAGTTCTGGAATATCCGGGAGTGGGTTTTACGGACTCAAGGGGTGGACAAACAATCGTACCGTCGATGATTTCTAGGCTCGTTTGTGGGCTCCGAAATATAGTTTGTACCTAATGAGAGTGTAGGATTCTAAAAACTTTTAAAGGAGGATTTTCCCTTTGTTTATATGTTGTGTTTTAAATACCCATCCGCGTTCTTACGCTAATGTATTATGGATGATAAGAGAATCATTTATAAGAAACGTACCAGAATTTGCGTAGATAAATATTGAAACACAATTTGGGAAGAACTGCCCCAATGTAAACCAGCCAGGGCTTGAAATCCTACCTGAACCCTCGCCAACAAACTAGACCATAGATTATTTTGCCGTTAGCGTTGGTAAAAATTTACTATATTTTTATTGTTACTCGTATTTTTACATGTATTGATAATATCTATCAAAAGTGACAATACCCCTCTCACGATCAGCAGCTAGATGTTCTCAGGACAGAGTATACCCTCCACAACCAGCAGCTACATGTTCTCAGGACAGAGTATACCCTCCACAATCAGCAGCTATATGTTCTCAGGACAGAGTATACCCTCCACAATCAGCAGCTATATGTTCTAAGGACAGATTATACCCTCCACAATCAGCAGCTATATGTTCTCAGGACAGAGTATACCCCACAAGCAGCAGCTATATGTTCTCAGGACAGAGTATACCCTCCACAATCAGCAGCTACATGTTCTCAGGACAGAGTATACCCTCCACAATCAGCAGCTATATGTTCTCAGGAGATAGTATACCTCCCACAACTAGCAGCTATATGTTCTCAGGACAAAGTATACCTCCCACAACTAGCAGCTATATGTTTTCAGGACAGAGTATACCCCACAATCAAGCTCTGATAGTGCATTCAAGGCACAATCCGCAGCAGTCGTTAAGAGAAATATTCATTACAAGGAGCGGATATTAGTCTCCGAGAGACTGGAGGGTACATCCCTAGCCGTGGTTATAATAACAACACACACTGTCACCGGCCATGATGGAAGTCATCCGTCAGGCCTACCACCACATTTCCCTCCCGAGTCGAACAAATTTCCCTCCCGAGCCCGGAACTAACCCCCAACCCCCACACCGTTGATTAGGACGAACTCATCCCTCAACGCCAGCCCCCTCATTCTGGAGTCATCCTTCTACTTGTACTGGACGGGGAGATTGCTGTATTCGCGGTACGAAGGCGTTCGCTCATTCTGGAGTCGTCCTGCTTGAATTGGACGGGAATATTTCTGTGGTCGCAGTACGAAGGCGCTCCATCATTCTGGAGTCCTCCTTCGTGCCTTGTTAGTGAAGACTCACATCGGTGGTCACGTGGTCTAACGCGTCACTATCGCAATAGACTGAACTGTTGGTGATGGAGATATCGGGGCTTGAATCCCAGTAGGGTGAATTGAGGATGGTTTTTCATGAATGGTTTCCCCAATATACCTCCTCGTAAATGTGGGTGCACTTCCTTTATGTTATATCTTCCCATCACCTACTCTCTCAATGTAAATCTACAAATGACCCTTATGGGTAGTAAGACGAGTCTGAGGACATCCCTACTACTGTTGCAGAAAATGAGACGTTCACCTCCACCACCTCCTCGGAAGCTGACGGTCTCTCGGAGGAGGCGACGCCCCTGGGAGAGACAACGACAGCGGTCCTACCTTCCCCAGCATCACTGTCAGCCTTGTCGACGCTGATTCTGCTAACAACCACAGGGGAGGCGTCCACAGAGCCCCCGGCTACCGCGACAACGAGAAAGGCAACGACGCCTTTAGCTTTCCACCTTCCCCCACGTCCTCCACCCGCCCCTCACCACCACCAGGGTCCCAGATGGGGCCCCTACTTCGAGGATGGGGCGGATCTACACAACGTGACAGCGAGGGTTGGCTCCACAGTGCAGCTGGACTGCAAGATAGGCATGCTTCATGACAAGACGGTGAGTGGGCCCCACGGGGTTAGGGCAGGTATGCTCCATGACAAGACGGTGAGTGGGCCCCGCGGGGTTAGGGCAGGCATGCTCCATGACAAGACGGTAAATGAGCACCACGAGGCTAGGATGGGCATGCTACATGACAAGATGGTAAGTGGGCCCCACAGGGCGAGAACATTTTTTGTTGACTGCGAGGTCAGGAGTCCCTGGTTCGAATCAAGGTTTTGTTGCCTTGTGTAACTGATCTGCATGGCTTTGTTCTGTTACCTGAAAGAAAAATTCTTGACCATGGTATTACTTGTCTTAGGCTAAGTTATGTTCTGATCTAGTTCTACCTTGACAATTAATATTTTTCCTACCTAATCTTAATAGCGTTAAGAGATTTTATCATGTATAGGTTGGATTCAGGCTGTCGAATTTTAAAGGAAATGTACACAAATTTGTTTGAAATATTAGTGATAAATTGCTTAGGAGAAACTACCTTCCATATACCCAGCAGGTTTCGAATCTTGACCTCCCCGTCATTAAAAACAGTCTAGAAGAGACTGATATTTCATCCACGGGCCCAACATTTCAATAGTTATGAGCTCGTGTTCAGTGAGTAAGCTTTTCAAACTTGGGTTTATGTTAGCACTCTACTTACAAGCTATCTCCTAGCGCTATAAGAGACCCATAAGCCAATCACCGGCTGTTCATTCATCTTTGCGAAAGAGGAAACTCCAATTTCACAAGCGATACCTATGATTTTCAACCTTGTCGGTAGTTGAACCTGATACCCTTAACTGTGGCAAGAAAGCATTAGTGAGAGGAACACCTTCCTAACCTAACAGAGAGAAGAGGGTACATCAGTTGACTTAAAGTCATTTGACCTAATTAATAAGCCAAATTACTTTTGGTAAAATTAGTTTTTCAGCGAAATTACTTCAAACCCATTGACCAACTGGCATTGGGTTTCAATTTTCAGGCCAAAGGAATTTAGGTCAAACTACTTAAGGCCAACTGACTTTTGGCTAACTGGCATTCAGTCTGAATTCTTAGCGTCCCCGGAGAAGAGAGAAGTTTAACCTGAACATGAGAAAGTCTGGCAGCTGTAGCCAAGATAAAAAAATGCGTCATACTCCTGTGTATATATATATATATAAATATATATATCCCTGAGGAACATATATCCAGGAGAGGACTGGAGCTGTCCGAGCCCATGTATGTAGAATTACGAGCAGTGCTCTCCACAGAAAGAGACACATCCATCCCTCTCTGTCGCAAGGGCAGACCGATGAGAGCACTTCACACGGTAATTTATGAAACTACACCACACGTTTAATACACTGAAGGAGTGAGAGAGAAGAATCCTTCCACTCAGGATTTTTTTTATACATCCGCCCATTTTTCCCCCCTCTTCCAACGAGAGTGAATGTCATTAATTTTAATTGAGAGTCTGTAAAATATGGCAGTATTTCTAGCCACTTAATTTATCGTTTGTAACGTTTTCCACACGTTCGTTCCAAACATTTTTTGTAGATAGAGTATGTGCTAGGTTATAGTTTAATTAATTAAATGGTCGTGTGTGTTTGAAGAGAATTAGCTGTTGAAAAAAGGGGTAGGGTGTGGAGGATTAAATGGTTAAGAGTAAATAATCATACCACTCTTTATAGTATAATCATTTAATTGATTTATACTGTGGAGGATTTGTGCTAGAGGAGGGTATAAAGGATAAAGTGGACAGATCTGGTGACCATAGAAGAAGTTCTAAGAATAGATTGCACTAAACTATATACAACTAAAACTCCACTAACGGATACCTCTGAATAATTGAGTCTTCTTTATAACGGACAGTTTAAATTTCCCCGGTAAAATAACATTGGCTATTACAGTAAAACAACCTCCCAATAACGGACGCAACACTGTTAGAGACGCATATGTATGCATTAAAATACAGTGGATAAAAATTGAAAACTCCATTTTGTATACAGTATTTTACTGTAGAATGTTAAGAACGCCATTATGTTGTGCGAAGTGTGAGCAGTCATGCCTATAGCTTAATTGTACGTATTAACGACTACGATACTTCAAGGTCATTCCTCCTTCTCCTTCCGAGCCTTCAGCTGGGGTTGTTCTAGCAGTTTAGTCTGTGTTCGTTCACACGTATAGTCCTACAGTACACAAGGATTAATGTTCATATTCCATTTTATTTGCGTAATGTTCTGTGTACTATTCAATCTGTACAGTAAGCTACGCACAGTATTTATTCACTTGTCATAATTATCCAGCATACAATACTGCACAGTGAAGTAATTGGATTTAGTTAATGTCCACAGGACAGGTACATATAGATTAACCTTGGTTCAAGCACTATGATTTAAATAAATATATGTATATTATATAATTTCCCAAATAACTGACATGATTTTGATCCCGGAAGGTGTCCGATATTGAGATAGTCCAGGGTAATCGTACATTTACACTAGTGTGATAGGGAGAATAATTGAGAGAGTTTAGAATGGGATAGGGAGGGAAGAGAGTTCATAATGGAATTGAGAGAGGAAAAGAGTTTAGAATAGGATAGGGAGGGGAAGAGTGTTTAGAATGGTATAGGTAGGGTAAGATTATTTTGAATGGGATAGGGAGGCGAAGAGAGTTTAGAATGGGATAGAGAAAGGAAGAGAGTTTAGAATGGGATAGGGAGGGGAAGATGGTTTAGAATGGGATAAGGAGGGTAAGATGATTTAGAATGGGATAGTGAGGGTAAGAGAGTTTAGAATAGGATAGGGAGAGTAAGACAGCTTAAAATGGGATAGGGAGGGGGAAATAGTATGGAGAGGAAGAGGGAGTTTAGATGCGGATATGGAAGAGGGAGTTAAGATGCGGATATGGAGGGGAAGAGGGAGTTTAGATACGGATATGGAGGGGAAGATGGTTTGGAAGGGGATAGGAAGGGGAAGAGAGTTTAGAATGGGATAGAGATGGTAAGAAAGTTTAGAATGGGATAGGGAGGGAAAGAAAGTTTAGAGGAAGTGGTCCTATGGGAAACATCTCAGCATAGCTGGCAAGGATTTGAACCACAACCTCTCCATAAACTACAAGATGAAACTGTCACCATTGCTTGCGTGCACACCAGTCAATACGACATACATTTTGGTGTTTTGAAACTATTGCCTCCTATTTATTTCCACGGAAACTACTACAGGTACAGGGAGCACAATAATACCATTGGATATAACAAGCTTTCAACTACAGAACACTATTTTCCCACCTAGTTACCACCATTGGATAGATCAAGCTGTCAGCCATAGAACACTATTTTCCCACCTAGTTACCACCATTGGATAAGAGCAAGCTGTCGGCTACAGAACACTATTTTCCCACCTAGTTACCACCATTGGATAGAGCAAGCTGTCGGCTACAGAACACTATTTTCCTACCTAGTCACCACCATTGGATAGAGCAAGCTGTCGGCTACAGAAAATTATTTTCCCACCTAGTCACCACCATTGGATAGAGCAAGCGTTCAGCCATAGAACACTATTTTCCCATCTAGTCACCACCATTGGATAGAGCAAGCGGTCGGCTACATAACATTATTTGCCTACCTAGTCACTACTATTGTCTATGCATTATCGTCAGTGATGAATAAGAGTCTGCATGCCACGCTCATAAAAATCTGCACTAGTGGAGATGACCCGATTTTTCACAGCTGCTATGACGGCTTCGTTGTCGGGAAATGTTGCCCACGTAGTCCATCTTTTATCGGCCCGAACGGATGAAAGTCATAAGCTTCCAAATCTGGAATATACTGTGGTTGTGGTAGTACATTCCAGCCAAAAGTTGCAATATGGTCCTTGGTCTTCAAACTGGTATTATCGTGTTGCAAGCTAAAGGTTGTCTTCTTCTCTGTCCTGACTCTGGAAATTCATCCTTTCAGCTTATTCAGGGTCACGATGTGGTGCTCAGAGTTGATGAAATGTCTGGGTTCCAGAAAATGCAGGAGGATCACGCCTTTCCTATCCTAAAAGACAGTGCACATCTCTTTACCCGCCGATGGCTGCTTCTTGAACTTTTTCTTTGACGGGTAGTTCGCATATCACCACTCCCTGGACTGTAGTTTTGATTTCGACTCGTAGTGGTGACACTACTTCTTGTCACCAGTGGTGATGTGGTACAGTAAACTGTCACCTTCAGCCTCGTAGTGGTGACACTACGTCTTGTCACCAGTGGTTATGTGGTCCGGGAAACTGTCACCTTCAGCCTCGTAGTGGCGACATCACGTCTCATCACTTGTGATGATGCAGTCCAGGAAACTGTCACCTTCAGCCTCGTAGTGGTTCATTAGATCTTGACATATTTGCATTCTTTGGTCTTTCTCTTCCTGTGTGAGCATCCGCGGAACCCACCTGACACAAACTTTGAGACATTCCAATACTGCCAACATTATTTACAATGCATTAAAACTGACATTCAGCTTCGTACACTGTCCCTTGTCGTGATTTGCACTGACCAACTGATCGAAGCACTCATCATTTCGTGGACGGACAGCTGTGCAGGGTCACCCGGAACGTGGCTTGTCTCTAACATCGCTGAAACGCACCACCCACCACCTCACTGTGCTCACATCCGCTGTTTGATCTCCGTAAGCGTTCAGCAAGCATCGATGAATGTCAATGGGTTCAATAGCCTTGGTACAGTTTTTTTGGATGTTTTTTTTAAAGAAAAACTGCGTCGGTCTGTATTCTGATTAGTGGACGCTTTGAAGAGGGCGGGGGTTTTGAGAATAACCCCTTCCTTCTATACCCCGCAGTTCAAGCTGGAAGGGGATCTAATATTTAGATATCCTAAGTGTTCAGAGGTACAATAGGCTCTTCTCCCACCCACCCCATCATGATCTGCTTACTTCACTTTGATAAGATAAGCATAGCAAGTGATCAATGCATCTAATTAATTCATGTGATGTATATTAAATGTAAAACAACTTATTGGTAGACCACCTAGTGTCGACCACTAAATTACTCTCACATGTCGATAACCATTAAGGTCGACTCATATATTGAGCCGGTATCTGAGCGAGGGCTACGATGAAAGAACGACGCGTAGTGTCACAACCAGTATTCTGCCAAGACACCTTTACATAGTCGTAAAGAGACAAAGTCTGCGGACCAATATCTGCAGCCGGCAGACAAGGTCGACATGTGGACTCCAAATAAACCAGGAACTATCATTATTTGGAAGTTCAATTAGGTAATTGGTATCCTTCTATCACTTAATACGATAGTTACTTAATTATTCACTAATTTTGGTAGGAATTGTGTTCTGGAAGGCCTTATTTCTTACCAGAAGCCTACTTTATAGTAGTGTTTTAGTAGGATATAAGAACTGACTTCCTACAAATATCAGAAATACCTGTACCCAGATAGCCCCAGAGATCCAAAGGCGAGATAACCTAAGAAACAGCTCCGTTATATTCTATAATTGTAGGGAGGAGGAAGGTACAGTTTAGGGGAAATGTACCCAAATTTATGTGTCGGGTGTGATAGTAGGGAATTGTTTAGGGAAAAAAGTACCTCGGTACTCACGGTCGGGATTCGGATTCTAACCACCATGTAACCAGACAAGACGAACGCATTTGTTCATGTGCCTACCAAATGTGGGTGGTAATAATTACTAGGGTAGTTCCTATATGAAGCAGAAACCACTTGTATGTGGTCTACTCACAGCTCCGTAGCATTCAATAAAAGTCCACAAATTGAAAAAATATATATTTGTATATCGCTAGTTCGCACCTCCTTCTGAAAACTATTTAAAAAAAAAGCATTTCTTTCAATGCAGCCTTTTATCAGACAAACTTCACCTCTGTTTGGTTCTTATTATTACTTATCGTCTTTATTTTTTCTCTATCCTCTCACCATTCCATCTGTGTTCTCCGTCAGATTCTTCCTTTACACAAACATAACCTCAATAAATTTATTCTTTTCAAACTCATACCTCACCCCCCACCTCCTACTTAGATGTTTTCACTTTGCCCCACCCCCCTCCATCACTTTGCATATTTGTATACTGTCCTTTTCCTCCCTCTCTCTCTTTGATCAGCTTCTCCTCTCTCTCTTTTCACCTTATTTTCTTAGCACAAACATAGCCACAACCTGTCCTGTCCCTGGCGCCATATTGATTCTTCAAACCCCTCACCTCCACGTTCACGCTTCATCTCTCATCAAATATTATTGATTTGACTTGGTCTTCCTGCGGGAACCACTCGACATGCCACGTAAAATGTTTTTTTCCTCTTTAGTTAGGGGATTTGACTATTTACATTGACTTTTATTTCGTCTGAAAAAAAACTTTTGAAATATGCAAAGTCACATATTTCATCGTCTTTATTTGTTGAAGATTTTTAAAAAAGAGAGAGAATCTCTAGAATATGACGATGAGTTATGAGTTCTAAAACACGGGTAGAGTTGCTACTCGGATATTTCTAATGGCAGACGGTCCAGAGTTCGAAACTCTGCTGCGAGGTTTTCAATCTCGCTAGCTCCGGAACTATTTCGGGACAGAACTTGGAACAAACTTCGTTAAATACACTCAACTTCGCCTGTACTACTGCAACCCACTCGTCTTCTATCAATACACCCGTCCCAGGAGCTGAGTGGTCAGGAAGACTAACTACAGGTCTAGAAGACCCCGGTCCTATGTATTCTTGACACGGGGTTAAATTTGTATGTATTCTTTTGTTTAGCACCACGTCTTACTACCCGCTCGGATTATACGCTTATATGCTAATTACGTTAATGGTTTTAGAGATTAGGAAGTTTATATTTAAAGGAAGTGTACCAACATTTTCGTGGAGTGAGAGTGGTGAGCCATTTTGGGGGAAAACCTCAGTACAACCGACTGAGATCCTAACCTGGATCTCCCCGTGATTAGCAGTCTAGTCTACCGCGATGTATGTTGTTAGTATCATATTTTAAGATAATTTGTAAGTAGCGTTGTAGAAAAGCTCTAGTTAAATAAAGGATACTTAAATAATACCAATTTATAAATAAATTATTTAATTTGTAATAAGCTTCTTATTAAAATCCCTCAACACTACCTGTTTATTTTGTGTGTGTTTTTTTTATTCTAGAACACCTAATTTTGGTTTCAATCACCTGTCTGGAAATGGTGGTTTGGATCAGAGTGAATGTTTTTGTATTTTCATGGTACAACCCTTTTCATAGCTTACCTCCCTAATCGTTATTTCACCCTTTTCATCATCACCCCTATAAAAAAATCTATCAAACTAGTTTATCCTCCCACTATTGTTAAGAACTGCTACAGGCAACGTAAAGATAATTACTGAGATTATTGGAAATTTGTACAGGAAAGAAGGGAATAGAGGAAGGGTGGAGGGGGGGGGGGTGAGGTGAAATACGGTCTGAATACTTTGTGAGGGGATGACGGGATGGAGAAAGAGATCCCCTGGAAAATTAAAAGCAGCCATTACATTGGCACATCAACTATAGTGACGTTTTCTATTTGAATGGATGGGAGTGATATCAATCACTTTGTCCGGATCCAAATACACGGCTTCTGTTCCCAACTTTACTCCAGCGAGCTGGAGATTCATTCAATGAACAAGGGGGAAGATATATTATTTCATGTGTACCTCTGTTGATCTTCCTTTGCAAAAAGGGAAGAACGCTAAAGAACCTTCAGTTTGAATTTGGTTTCCAGCGTGTAAGCAAACAAACAAAAAAAAAAAGATGTTTGTATGTGTGGGGTTGTAAAGCGAGCCATACAAAGCGCTTGATTTATGGCTTACGTTCAGGATATAGCGGCGAAATTGCTTCCAGTTTATAGCTCTGGCTCGCTGTGAATATTGTCGACACGGACATACTCGGCAATTACAGGGACATACAAGACTCAGCGAGCTAACTTTGGCTGGATACAGAACACCACGAGCTCAAACTGGATACAGATCGCCACGAGCTCAAACTGGATACAGATCACCACGAGCTCAAACTGGGTACAAATCACCACGAGCTCAAACAGGATAGAAATCACCACGAGATTAAACTGGATACAGATCACCACGAGCTCAAATTGGATACAGATTGCCACGAGCTCAAACTGGATACAGATCACCACGAGCTCAAAATGGGTACAAATCACCACGAGCTCAAACTGGGTACAAATGACCACGAGCTCAAACAGGATAGAAATCACCACGAGCTTAAGCTGGATACATATCACCACGAGCTCAAACAGGATAGAAATCGCCACGGGCTTAAACTGGATACAGATCACCACGATCTCAAACTGGATACAGATCGCCACGAGTTCAAACTAGATACAGATCACCCGAGCTCAAACTGGGTACAAATCACCACGAGCTCAAACTGGGTACAAATCACCATGAGCTTAAACGGGATAGAAATCACAAGGAGCTTAAACTGGATACTGATCCACACGAGCTCAAACTGGATACAGATCACCACGAGCTCAAACTGGATACAGATAACCACTGGCTCAAATTGAATACAGATCACCACGAGCTCAAACTAGATACAGATCCCCACAAGTTAAAACTGGATTTAAAACAACAATAATTAAAGCTGGATTGAAATCAACAATAGTTAGGGTGTGTTGCAATTAACTATGAGTGAAGGTTTGATGAAAGTCCCCACAATTCAGAACAAGTTGGAAGTCACCATTAAATACTAATATAAAACTACTTAAGTCAAATCTTTATGGGAAGTTAATTATCTGACAACTAAAGCAATTACTAGATCTACTTTAATTTATTCATATGTCAAGTCATGAGATTTGCAGTTGTCACTTAATAGATATTTTATAGTGCTAATGCATTTTCGCACCAGTGGGCAAACGGCCTAAACGTCAGGCTCATTCAGTCTGGTTTGCCAGTGACGGGCCAGTCGGGGCTCAACCTCGGTAAGGTGTTTTTCCCTACATGGTTTCTTACTCTACCTCTACGCAACTGCGGATATATTTAATCTTAATTCTACCTTCCTCATCCCTAACACATATGCATGCGTATAATCCAAACGGGTAATGAAAAGTGGTATTTAATAAATAAATTGAAAGGTCAACAAGTTCAGTTTTGAAATCTGTTTTGCAGGTAGTAAAAAGTGTACATACTGTAGTTGACGTACACTTTATTTATTAAAACACTCTTTGTTTCACATAAAGAGAGAAAGGAGGAGGAAGAGGTAAGAGCAATTTATTGGATCTCTATTCAAATTGAAGTCGGAATGCCAAAATGCAAATTTAGTCCAAATATACCATTTCAATTAACATATAACAGCTTCACTTCCCGATATTGGTACGAGGTTGAACAGGCATGAAATCATGCTGAATGTTGTTCGTTCCTTCCTTCTATAGAACTTCATTGCGAGCAGACATTTAACAACAATATTGCAATTGAATATTGATTCAAGCGTTTCATCATCACGTCTTGACTAGCTCAGGTGAAATAAACTACAGTTTTCCTGAAACAAACGCATGCACATTTCAGAAGTGCGGTTATGTGTCAAACATACTAAAATAATAAGTAATCTCTTATTATGGATTGAGACCAAATTTAAAAAAATTGGTTATAAGTAAACTATCAAGTTTACCATGTAGATAATCATGTGAAATACTCTCTAGATATCCACTTTGAAGAAAACCGATCACTATATTTAGAAATAATTAAAATTTTCCAAAAAGTCATTATTAAACCAAACTACCTTTAATTATAAGGCTAGAATTAAAATCACGAGTGATCTTAAGGGAAGGCCATATAACATCTAAAAATCAGGTTTTAACAAAGTTCCGCTAAACCGTGTCGGATGTAGTCCTAGGTACAGACAGACATACAGGTGGATAGTATGTTTAATACAAAACTATGTCACAAAAAACATTTAACTGTCCAATTTAAAGGTTTTAAACATGTACACTCTGTTTAATCTGAAAGTTAGCAAGTACTCTTACCTTGACTGATTACACTATGAGCCTATTTTATAAACTACACCATAGTGGAACCAAGCAAGGTGGCAGTCTTACTTTGACTGATTACACTATGGCCCTATTTATAAACTACACCATAGTAGAACTAAGCAAGGTAGCATTCTTACCTTGACTGATTACACTATGACCATTTTGACCCTATCTTAGAAACTACACCATAGTGGAACCAAGCAAGGTAGCAGTCTTACCTTGACTGATTACACTATGACCCTACCTTATATACTACACCATATTTGGTTCACTATAGTAAAAGCACGACAACCAAACCCCATTACGTGAATTTA
>CABFWB010001527.1:0-13154 GCA_902151455.1 Timema bartmani
CTGCTTCCTCCCATGACATCAAGCCAGATTGCTTCCTCCCATCACATCAAGCCAGATTGCTTCCTCCCATGACATCAAGCTAGACTGCTTCCCCCCATGACATCAAGCCAGATTGCTTCCTCCCATGACATCAAGCCAGACTGCTTCCTCCCATGACATCAAGCCAGATTGCTTCCTCCCATCACATCAAGCCAGATTGCTTCCTCCCATGACATCAAGCCAGACTGCTTCCCCCCATGACACCAAGCCAGATTGCTGTAGGAATTGCAAACCCTCATTTTCAGTCGCAGGCGCCATTCCTTATACCTAAAACAGAACGGCTTGACTGTGACGATTTTTATTTAGTAAAAATATTGACTAATAATTATTATGAATATAATTTATTACATATAAATTGATTCATATATCACAGATAAGAATTAATGTCAATCACTTTTATCAAACACTGACTGGCCTTGGAAAGTGGCATTTTTTTTACAGACGTGACTGGCCATATTATGACTTGAACCTAAATTTGCATGTTGAAACAAATTTTATTTGTGATCTATTTGCACATGTCAAGGCATTCAGGGCAAAAATAATACTACTTGAAGAACAGGTGAACGTTACTTTGGCCTGCAAAAATGTGTTAAATATATTATGTGGCCCGCATAGTAAAAAGTTTGGAGACCCCTGCTCTATAACATACTAACATATAAAAAGGTTCTGTTGCAATCTATGTGAGGTGGTATTCACAAAATGCCTGTACTAATGTTTCTGTCACTATTTGTTAAATAATATATAATATATCATTTGGGCAGTTTGTTTGAAAGGGATTATAGCGAGAAGAGGCGGAACGAATAATTGAGTCGCTAATAAAGCGTTATATAACAGTTGAATATTAAACACGATACCGCTAATCATTAAATAGCAATCCCGTATTCTGTATTACATAACGTATTGTTAAATAATATAGTTATCTCTGGTGGTGATAGTCTGTTCAAGGAAAATACAGGACGATTCTTACTCTAATTATGTTTTGCAGATCACTCATGGGCGCCCACAAATGAGGGATAAGGGGCGCTTCAACCCCCCTTATCAGTCTCTTATATTTACTTCTTTTGTTGTTAATTTTTATGAAAGATAAAATTTTGTATTTGTGATATGGCTGCAATTTGCTACTAAAAACTTTGAATTATCAATATCCAAATTAACAGATAAAAAACCCGCCTCGTTGGCGTAGTTGGCTAACGCGCCAGTCGTGTTGAGCTAGACCACCGAGGACGGGGAGATCGAGGTTCGAATCTCGGTCGGGTGAACTAGGGGAGGTTTTTCCTAAATGGTTTTCCACTCTCCCTCCACGCAAATGCGGGTTCACTTCATATAAATTCAACCTTCCTATTTCCTAATCCATTAGTGTAATTAGTACTTAGGCGTATAACCCGAACGGGTAGTAAGACGCGGTGCTAAAAAAAACAAAAAAAAAACAGATAAAAATGATAAACTGTAAATTTACTCCCATTTCCTCTTCAACAGCATTCTTTACATTTTGTTATGTTCAATAAACTTATGAACAGCTTCCTTTTTATTTTGTTATGTTCAATAAACTTATGAACAGCTTCCTTTTTATTTTGTTTTGTTCAATAAACTTATGAACAGCTTCCTTTTTATTTTGTTTTGTTCAATAAACATGTGAAAAATATGGTGTTAACTGTGCAATGGGTTCAAATACAAATCATTATTTTTTGTGAATTTTTTCAGAAACTTAATTTTTATGAAATTTGGCTCTTGAAACTCACATATATTTAGCTCAGAATCATGTTCAGATGCTCTAAAATCAACTCCCACAAGGTTAAATTCCTGAAATTTTCTCTCGAGGAGGAGAAGGGGTGCTGCAATACCTCCGCCAGATGGGACTTCAAGCCACCCCCCATTTGGAAAACCAACATGGGCGCCCTTGAAAGCACCTATTAGTGTGTTTGTTGGTAGTTGAATACAACGTGAAACGTTTGTGGTACAGATTAAACCACCACATACCTACAGTAGCCCCGTGGCTTCTTTGGTGCTGACTGACAGTTCACAGCTGACTTCTGACAGTCAACAGTTAGGTATATACCTAGATTTTGACTGTCAGAAGTGACAGCTGCTAAACATATGTTTTTTGCAGATTATATGGTTCGGCGTAGGGATACATAATTTGGTCTGGTAGCTTTTCAAAGGCGTCAGCTGTCAGCTGTGAGCTGTCAGTCAGCATCAAAGAAGCCATGGGGCTACTGTAGCTGTTACTCAAGTGTTGGTTGTATCTAACTTCAATGTCGGCTGTATCTAACTTCAGTGTCTGCTGTATCTAACTTCAATGTCGGCTGTATCTAACTTCAGTGTCTGCTGTATCTAACTTCAATGTCAGCTGTATCTAACTTCAGTGTCAGCTATCTTCCCCTCACTGTCCCCACAACCACACAATGTGTGTGTTTGTTCTAGTAGAGCGAATATAGAACAGACCGAGGACACAAGGTTAACGATGAGGTTCCTGTCCCTCTCACGTCTTCCCGGCGCTCCAATCGCAGACCGACAGTCGATTGTTTGTGTGTGGCGGGACTACAGTCTCCCGGGGGTGGTAGCACCAACTCCAGCCTTATTTAATCTGGTTATTAGTTTCAATATGGCGGACATTATAAAGTATTTTCATTTAACAGATCATCTCAAGTGATTTGAGTTTAAAATTATAAGCGATCGATCGAGTACCTCGGGGGTATTTTTTGGACATATTTGCGAGATGTAATTTCTTTAAGTTGTTCTTTCTCTTTTAAAGACAATTCGTTGTCACTGGCAGTTGCATGTGGATCTAATATAATACAATAGCGCTATCTATGACGTACGAACAAACGGCAAATGTTCTTCATTCAGATTTGTAAAAAAAAAAAAACAATCCTAATTACTGATACTATTTCATTTTATGAAAAACAAATAAGGAATATTTTAAAATTCTCTCAAAAAGCCTGATAATATTATGGCGGAACACAGTTATAAAAACGCTGGTCTAAACTACCTTAACCTAGGACAGACACATCACCCAGACCCCTCAAATCGTTAATCTATTCATCGAGAAAGAGGAAATCCTATTTCACTGATGATAATTTTTTCTGCCATGCCAAGAATAAAACCCAAGACAATTTACTTATCAAACATCCACGCTATTGACTGAGCTAACGTGCCAAACTCAGTTCCACTGTTTTGCTAACCAAGAGCCCAGGCTACCACACCATTAGGAGACGACTGGTTTGAGTTGCATTACCTATAGTCCAATTTTTATAGGACCCTATGGCCTATAGGGGCCTCCTTATCCGACATAAAGAAGAGTTACTACTGTATATCTATTTTCTCGTATTAATACGTCAAGTCATATAATATGCAGCTGTCGCTTTTGATAGTACTCGGGGATCTAGCAGTGGAGGTACCAGGCAATTAAAATACCCGGAGTGGACCAACTGGGATATATTCAGAAGGAAATAAAAAATTAAGGACGATAATTTTTAGGTGTAGATTCCAGATTAGTTAGTATATAAAATTAGAAACAAGGAAAAGTAAAGTAAATATAAATATAAGATGAAGATAGAGCTCTCTTTACATATCTAGATAGAGAGATAAATTGTCTAGGAAATGTAAAAAAAAAGTCACTTTAGATAGATCTTTACCTATAAAAAATACCAATAATTTATTAAAATGCTATCGACGTTGACTGCGAGTTAAAAAGTTTGTATTCTCCATGAGAATAGGAATGAGATATAGTCTATATAATAGAGTAGAATAGATATATATGGCATGTTTGTGAAGACTCATATGTGGAGAAACTCATAGATATGGACAGAGTAATGAATGGGGGCTGAAGGAGTGTAGTTTGAAAGGGAATCCAATAGGTCAGTGTTAAATAAGCGTGTTACGTTGGTTTGGGCATGTTGAGAGGATGAGTGTGGGTCGAGTGACGAAGCAAATATATGAAGGTATAGTGTGTGGATCAAAAGGAAGGGGTAGCCCATGTAAGACGTGGTTAAATGTTCTAGACAAATCACAGTCTTGCCTATCTGGCGCGATTATATATGTATGTATGTACGTATATATATATATGTACGTATGTATGTATGTATGTACGTATGTATGTACGTATATATATATATATATATATACGTATATATATATATATGTACGTATGTATGTACGTATATATATATATGTACGTATGTATGTATGTATATATACGTATATATATATATGTACGTATATATATATGTACGTATGTATGTACGTATGTACGTATGTATGTATGTACGTATGTACGTATGTATGTATGTATGTATGTATGTATGTATAGTATGTATGTATGTATGTATGTATGTATGTATGTATGTATGTATTTTCCAAAAGGTCATTCCTATGAAAATTAGACTGCACCTATGTTACGTTTTATCCGTGGTGTGAAACGGGCTCTTTATCCTCAAGTTATAATGTGAGCCGGCAACGTTTTGTGGCTAGGACTGTCTCATCAAAGCAATACCCTCTCTTCTCTCTCTCTCTCTCTCTCTCCTTACAAACACAAAGCTGCCGGTGGTGGTGACGTGTGGTTGACTCTAGAAACCAAACAGCTTAGTAATGATATTCCTGTCTGACTGCCTTCATTACGTGACGGTGGAATTGTACCCAATTGGAATGTTCTCAAAACAAGCGAACTTAATGAGAAATAGGAATTTTACCCACTGAAACTATATACACAAATGGCTTGGAACAAAATGTTCGAAAATCAGTTATGAGTAGGCCTAAACCACTTCTTGATAAGTTTTCCTTAAAAAGAAACTATTATTTTTATCATCATATGAAACTTTCTTCAAATATATATTTTGATCCAAATTGTTGAATCCATTTAAATAGATAATCCATTTTTTTTAAATCAGTCAATTTTAGACTACCTTCAAACAATTTATTTTTGGAAAAACGGATATACATCCATATTTGGAATGTAAAACAGTCCACAGACACCCATTTTGAACAAAATCGTTCAAAATTTTATTTAAAAAAACAATCATTATGTTCTTACCATTTTATTTATCATGTAAATTCCTCTCAAGATAGAGTTAATTGGGGGGTACACATTTTTTGGCTCGTGGCCACATAAAACGTACAGAAACATCAAAATCTAGACCCGCCTCGGTGGCGTAGTTGGCTAACGCGCTAGTCGTGTTGAGCTCGACTACCGAGGACGGGGAGATCGAGGTTTGAATCTCGGTCGGGTGAACTGGGGGTGGTTTTTCCTAAATGGTTTTCCACTCTCCCTCCACGCAAATGCGGGTTCACTTACTCTAAATTCAACCTTCCCAATTCCTAATCCATTAGCGTAATTAGTACTTAAGCGTATAACCTAATGGGTAGTAGGACGCAGTGCTAAATAATAATAATAATAATAATAATAATAATAATAATAATAATAATAATAAAAATCTAGAGGTAGGTACGATTACAAAACTTTCTCTATAAGAATAAGTAAATATGTGCGCGTTGGTCATAACAAGAAGATGGATCTGACAGTACTCCAATCTCTGACATTTGAATGTGCGCATGCGCTCTGTCGTAAGGCGGCTATAGTTCCAATCCTACCTAGGCGAATCGAATCGAAGTATTTGGACTCGCATTTGAGCTAAGAGGAAAGTGCAGTGGTTTTAAATATAGATAAGAACCAAAAAGTTAAGTATTTCTATTACATTTATAACCACATGACATAGTAGATACAATGTAACAAAATACAAATAAATGCAAGTAAACTTATGTGCTATTTTATAAGTTTTTATTGATTTACTCCAATTAATTCTCTCTCATGTTACCATTGCTATAGTTTTGTTGTCATTTTTTACCGTAAATAAATCCGTAGCCCCGGACTAAAGTAATTGGTTCCATTGCAGCTTCACATTACTAACAAAACAAACAAACTTGAACACCTACACGTGAGATATCGAATATTCTCACAGCCTCCCTCGACGATAACACCACACACTGATCTGACGAATGTACTCGAGCTTGCCCGGAAATAGCCGACTACACAAAACTTCGCCTGGCGACACTATCGAATAGAAGAAAGAATTCTACACGGATAACTCTTTCCGCTTCGCTTCGATTCGATTCGCCAAGGTAGGAACAGACCTTTCTAAAGGCCGAGCTGTCTGGTTCACTGTTTGCTAGCGTGGCTGGGGGAGTTTGTTTTGCGGAGGTTGGCAGCGAGTCTTCGGGTCGATACCGTCCCACTGCGGTGCGCCCGGCCGACCTTCCGTACCCCGGCGATAAATCGCTCGCTCTCTCGAAAACTGTAGGACTCGCAGCGGGGGATCTCTGGTTCGATTCCTCTACTGGCCAAACTCTATACACCTTCAATGTTGCTCGTAATCTCCCTACAGGTGAACGCCAGAGGCCGGTTCTTAAAAGATTAATTCCCGACCATTCTGTATCTTAAGGTTAAGAGAGCTACCTAAACGCTGATGTTTATAGGAAGCCCACTTTTGTCCACCAACATTGAGTGAACGTCCGCGTTCTATAAATATGTCATATTTGATTAATGAACTAAAAAGTTATCAAAAGCTTCAAATAATACTTTTTTTTAGCACCACGTCTTACTACCCGTTTGGGTTATACGACTAGGTAAAAAAAATACACTATTGGTTTAGGGATTATGAAGGTTTAATTGAGATGAAGTGCACGCGCATTTGCATGGAAGTAGAGTGGGAGGGAAAACATTTAGGAAAAATCACCCGACTGGGATCAAACCTCGATCTCCCCGTCTTTGGCAGCCTAGTCCAACACGAAAGTGGCGCGCTAGACCACGCGGCCACCGAAGCGGTTTTCCAATAATACTCCCTTATCTATTAATGTATAATTTCTCTTTGCAACATTAATTAAACGGACTAAGAATTTAAGTACAATTGCTATTTCTTCCCCATCACTGTGGCAACACGCGTCTCCAGTTTTTAAATAACGGATTCCTTTGAAAATCGGACTGTAGGAAACCGAGATATTCCCAATCATATTAAATATTCTAACTATATTTTTGTATATTATTTCTGTCCTCAACTAGAACAAAGTCTACATCGATGAATAAGGTATCAGTGGATAGGATCTTTTTACCGACTTCTGACATAGCATACTCAGTTTACGTTAAAACACATTGTTTGTTTAAAATTTAACTTAAGAGAAAATCTAACAATATTTATGTATCATTTACCGAAAATAAACTCTCTTTGCTATTTTGTGAATACACTTCGCTGAGTATTTAATTTCAACAACACAACAAAAGACTAAATATTTTTTTGGGGGTGGAAGGGGGGAGGTTGAATGTGCGAAAGTTTCGCACGGGTTTACTGGTCATATTAAATATTGACAAAACCTTCAACAGTACACGAGGTTTTTTTTACTGGAATGAACGCAGAACTATTTTCCATGATCCTATACATAAATATAGACTTGTAAACATAGTTTAAAAGTTGACATTTTCCCTCTGAAAAGTACAAAACTCCACATATTATTTCTGTTGATAAATAAGATATAAATGCCCGGAAAAACGAAAGGTAACTGTCATAGCAGCGTAGAATGGATCTTTGTGAATATTATTATTACTATTATCACCGCGTCTTATTACCCGTTCGGGTTGTACGCACTTACGCTAATGTGTGATGGTAGGGTGATTGTGAGATGAAATGGAGGACCTACAGTTTAACGTGGGATCCGAACCACGGTGGAGGCCTGGCATTCCACACATTCACAAGTTGTGATTAATACACGTCTTGTCAGAGGTGAAGGAAGGGTTTGGCAATCAGATAAATCTGTGCCGGGGCCGAGGATTGAACCCCGGAACTCCCAGCACATAAGTTCGACACCTTACCCCTAGACCACCAGGTCACCCATTGTGAGTGGAATGATGTCATTTAATACAACACACATTGTATTGTCTTTTGTATTTTCCTCCTTGCCTGTTTGTTCGCCTACTGCTGAACAGCTCCACCCGGTTACGATATAAACCAACTTGGTTTCTGGGAGTTTAGAAATTTCTGATCGACTATTCTAGCGGCTTAAATATTCTGTCACTGATAATTATAACTGTCAATGGACCACGTGATTAAAATAAATAATTATTTTCCTGGGTATTTTAAGACCGTAGTGAGTTTCAAACCACTTGAAACCAGCCTCATAAATGTTCACTTGAAGATTATTTTTCCGCACTTCCATCACAGATTCTGCCTTAAAATGTGAGTGAAGAATGACCCTGGGCATGGGATGATTCCTGGATATCTCAGTGGTTAGAGCATTGGCATAGTAAGTCAAAGGTCCCGGGTTCGATTCCCGTGTCCAGGGGTCATTTTTCATTTTAAAGAATATTACATATAGTTGAGTCCATATAGACCGAACTTTTTAGACCATACACAGAATAAATGCAGAGTAGCCAACCTTAACGAAAGATCACTATATTTGTATTATTAAAAAGCCTCAGCAATAAGCTTAATGATAGAAAGCTAAGCTCTTAGTTTTACTGATTCTCGCTGTAAATAACTTATTTAATAGCAGTCTAATGATTCCCTTATGAAGGCTATTTTACTACTCATCGCTACAATCCAATTTTCATAGAAAGAACCTTATCTTACAGCTAAAACAGTTAATAAATCTATTTTCATATATCCATACGTCAAATCATGTAATCTGAGGCTTTCACTTTTGATGGTTGTTATCAATAATTAAAAAAGAACATTAATAATATAGTAAAATGTTATCAATGCTGGTTGTAAAAAAATGTGTTTATATAACATTCGTTATAAATCATTTACGATCATTGTCAAGTTGCTGTAAAAAAATATTGATACTAGCTCAAATGGCCCTATGAATACATGAAATTAGCTCTTAATTTTTTTTTTTTAACTGTCAAGTAAATAGGCGTATCGTGTTTAGTGACGCCGTGAGATAGAGAAAATACTACATTTCATACACTAATGTGATGCAGATTGTAGGAGTGTAAAACTCAAGGGACACGCAATAGGGGGAGTGAGTTTGTTACTTACGTATGTATTCCCTTCAAGTATTCGTCTATTATTACTTTTATTACGTTTTGCATGAATAGATTGACCTAGAGTAGGACTTTGGTGGAAGACATTTTTAGAAAATGCAAACTTTTTTTGTACAACATTAATAACAATTTAGTATATTATCATTGTTATAGGTATTGAAAGTATAAATAAAAAGTGACAGATTTTTTATTTTTATTTTATTTAGCACCGCGTCTTACTACCCGTTCGGGTTATACGCTTAAGTACTAATTACGCTAATGGGTTAGGAATTGGGAAGGTTGAATATAGGGGAAGTGAACCCGCATTTGCGTGGAGGGAGAGTGGAAAACCATTGAGGAAAAACCACCCCCAGTTCACCCGACCGAGATTCGAACCTCGATCTCCCCGTCCTCGACAGTCGAGCTCAACACGACTAGCGCGTTAGCCAACTACGCCACCGAGGCGGGTAAGTGACAGATATATATATAACATTACTTGACGTACGAATACATTAAAATAAATCTTATAGTTTTTCCAGCTGTCAGATAAGAATCTTCCTATGAAACTTGGACTGCAGAAGTATTATAATTTATTTTAATTACCATTTCAAACAAACCAAATTATTTTGTGGCCATCCATTAGGTTAGATTAAAATGAAGATCTAAAACAAAACACCGTATCTTACATTTAAATATGTTTCTATTTATTATTATTATTATTATTATTACTATTTAGAGCTTAAATAATGTCCACTCACATCAATGGACACACGGACAATGTCGTCAGTTTCGTATAGCATTGTTTAATAGGGACGTGGAGGTCGGTGTTCGTGTCCTGGCTGGGTGTAATGAGGGTGTTTTTTTACCATTTTAACTTTGTCATTTCAATCAGTTAATTATCCTTATTTTAAAACTACTTTTGCTTGTTTTATTTGGTTTTATACCTAATAAATATTAATGTTATTTACTATAACTGTTATAGAGCGTACACAGAATAAAGATTTTTTTTAAATAAAATATTTTACACGAGTAATTAAATTATCAATTAACGTCGCATAGTCTGTTGAATAATTCCCCGGTCTCCTAACTCCGAGGACAGAATATTTAACAGGGGACAGAATATTAATTACAAATTAAATGACGCTAAATTCCCTGTTAAAACGTTTTGTCGTAGGAGCTATGGCGCAAAGCATTAATTAATGCTGTAATTTACAGCTCATCTAGACTAGGGTCTACTTTTTTTTTGTTGACTTGAGCCATCTCAACTATAGACTCGTCTGTATATAATTATTGGGTTTGCTCTTAATGACTCATTCACACTTTTGAGTGGATGCGCAATAGTTACCTTATATTGTTATTATTAGGTGTTCTGTCTTACGACAGATCAATTATTTTTGTCAGTGAACTTAGACCTCCAATCAGCCCTGTCCTCTGCCTCCTCCTTCAGCTCCCAGAATTTTCTTCTTTCCTTTAAAGTCGTTCAATACTTGAATCCTCCTTCCTAAGCTCCTCTTTCCCTTATAGGCCTACTTCAAAATAAAACAAGGTGTATAATTTGTTTGAATATAGAAAAATTACACACTGACAGGGATTTTAACCCTGGTCACCCAGCCCGCCAACCAGGGCCGGCTAAAAAAGAGTGGGTGTAAGGAGGGGGAGGCTAGGCAGTTGTCCAGGGCGGTAGATTTGTAAAGGTGGCCAAAATTATATGTAGTAATTTTATTTTTAATTTAAGATATATTTTACTACCCATGTAGTTAGGATGTAAGTCATGTTAAAAAAAAAAGGTGATTATTCAAAGAGATGCATTTAGAATATCAATCACGTTTCTTAAAAATAAACTTACTAGCTTAATGGCACTAGGAACTCTCAAGTTCACTACCGACATTTATAAAAGTACAAGCTAGTTATATCCATTTAGGTACTAGGAAGGTTAAATTTAAAGTAAGTGTACCCAAATATGCGTGGAAAACTATATTTGAAAAATCACCCTCAGTACACCCGACTGAGATTCGAATCTTAATCTCCCACCATCGGCAGTCTAGTCTACTGCGTAAGTAGCGCGCTAGATCACGTGGTTACTGAAGCGTGTCTTAAATAAATACTAAATGGACTTTTACTCAACTCTTCAGAATCTAAAATAGTCCAAACATTTGGGCTCAAAGTGTTAGTAGAACAGTGTAATAAATCACTAAAAATCAATTTTTTTAAGTCGTTGTGTTTGTACATTTATATTTTTAATTTATAATATTATGTTTGCATTTTTGTGTAAATATTTTTTCTTAATTAATAAGAAAAATATTTTTTTATATATAAATACATTAATAAAGAAGTTTTTTTTAATGTAATGAGAGGAGATGGTGGTATTTTCATGCTATTTACCTGGGGCAGCAATAGAGCACAAGACGACCCTGGCGCCGAGACTGCCTATGGCGAGGAGATCAAGGTTCGAATCTCGGTCGGGGGTGCTGAGGGTAGTTTTTTCCTAAATTATTTTACACGCAAACGCGGGTACATTTCCTCTAGTATAACCTTCCTAATCTCTAAAACCATTAGCGTAATTAGCACATAAGCGTATAACCCGAAGGGTAGTAAGACTGACACGGAGAGGATCCTCAATTGCTCGATCAACCGGGGCGTTAAGCCGGACGGCCCTATCCAGATGTCATGTTTATGTATTTACACAGAGCCTCCGTCAGAATGTCATCCGAACACACGTGTTTGTTTGAATGAGTACAGTGTCACCATTGGAGGTTGTCACTAAGGGTACGGCCAGACTGGGCGAGCGACTAAAAAATAAAATGGAACACATTGGTTGTAATGAAAGGTGGCCAGACTGGGCGAGTGACTAAAAAATAAAATGGAACACATTGGTTGTAATGAGAGGTGGCCAGACTGGGTGAGCGACTATAAAATAAAATGGAACACATTGGTTGTAATGAGAGGTGGCCAGACTGGATCACGCTCGACCCGGTACAGTCTAGTTTACAGGCGCTAGGCAATATTATTGTATGTTGGTTCATTGAGTGCTAGGAAAACTTCTCATTTTGACATTTTTATTATTATCGATAGGTTTAGCACACTTGCTACTAACGGCCTAATTTAATTAGTAAGATCATAAACCATACCTCACCCTCCCAAAATAGATATATGTGTAAAACTGATATGTTAAAATATTTCAATATTATAATCAAAGTAGGTCTTTACAAATAAGAAGAATCGCCATTAGTGTGGATAGAGGATGAGAAAACCACAACAATAAATAACTTGTCAAAAACCACCCTCAGTTCACTGAGACAAGATTCGAACCTTTGCCCCCTCGTCAACAACTATCGAGAGCTATCTGCTCACTCGCCAGTTTGGCCGCTCAGTCGCTCGCTGGCGCTCTTGTCAGTCTGGCCGAGCCCTAAGCCAAGTATTGTGATGGCTTCTTTAGAAGCCCGTGCAATGTAACGAGCCGAATGTTTGGGAACTTAAGCTCTTTGGGATTTTAGGGGCCGAGAGAGTATAACGTTCGCTCGATTTACAACAGTTCACTTCTTGCTTGTTAAGAGCGTTCGTCGTAGCAGTCCCAACTCGGCTCCCGGCTCGCGCGAGGTGTGGGATTAAAAGAGAAAAGAAAAGACCAAGATATGCCAGAAATGTGTGCAGTGGATTCGTATTCGAATGATTACTCGACATTTTCCGCTGTGACGATGGGGGACAAAGCGACAAAGTTTCTTGTTAATAGCAACAATATGTCCTTATTATGACAGAATGAAGATTTGTTCACTGTTCTTATCTGTAAAGACATTCTAAAATTGTCAAAAACCGGCCTTTTCAATGCAGTTTTTATACAAATATCATTTAATAAGTAAAAAATGTTCAGTATTAGGAACTTCTATTAACTCTTTATCTCCATTAATGTTTGATCAGAAATGATCCACGTGCAATAGTGTTCGTGTAAATTTACCATTTCTAGCCGACTGTATCACAGAGTTGATTGGCATGTGATGCACGCTCTTGACTGTATCACAGAGTTGATTGGCATGTGATGCACGCTCTTGACTGTATCACAGAGTTGATTGGAATGGGATGCACGCTCTTGACTGTATCACAGAGTTGATTG